>JANHZU010007781.1:38540-53292 GCA_032468055.1 Acrochordus granulatus | reverse complement strand
TAAGGTGGAAATGTACTAGAGATAAATCAGATATTTTATGTTGTCGAAACTTTCTGAAAAGTGGTTGCTTAGTCTCTCTAATGTAAAATTCTGGACAAGATTCACTGCATTGAATGAAATAGATGATATCTGTCTGTGTTTGGGAACTGTGTCCTTTGGAGGAGCCACTTTATGTTTAAGAGGGTTCATGCATCTGAATTGCACACATATGTTTATTTATTTATTGAAATTCCCCTGTGTTTCTCTGATACTCCAGCAACATATGGAATGGTCACTATGTTGCTGATACTCCAGCAACATATGGAATGGTCACTATTCCACCAATATATGGAATGCTATGTTTGATAGAATCTTGTCTTGCAGAGGAAGTAGGAGGGTCTCTTTTTGATGTTTTAGTGGCTTTGATAAACAACTAATTCGGATACCCACAATTATTGAGAATGTTTCTTATATGCAAATTTTCCTTGATGGAGCCTTCTCTGTGTGAAGATAAAACATCTGCACAATGATGTAAGATCCTGATCACTCCCAGTTTATGTTCCAATGAGTGGTAGTAGTCAAAGGAAAGATACTGACCTGTGTGGTGAGTAGGCTTCTTATAAACCTTAATACAAAGGCATTTGTCATCTTTAATGTTTATGGCACAGTCCAGAAAAGCCAAAAAAATTTGTCTTTAACATCTTTGCATATGAATTGGATGTTGCTGTCAATGGCATTGATATTTGTGTGAAACCTTCCAATTCTTGTGTTTTGATTTTGACCCAGATATCTTCCATGAATCTAAACCAGGATTTCCTCTAAAAGAGTCCAGTGCTTTGAATTCAAATTCTTTCATATAAAGATTGTCCACAATAGGGGATATTGCCATGTTTTTGTTTGTAAAAGTTGTCATGGAATTTAAAATAGGTGTTGTTAAAACAAAAGTCCAAAAGAGTACAAATGTGGTCAGGGCTAAGTTTAGTTCTGTACGTTAATGTGCTGTCTTGTAAAAGTCTTTCCCTCACCATATTGACTGCATCATATGTAGGAATGCACGTGAAGAGTGAAATCACATCATAAGAAACCATTATTTTATCAGGATCAGACTTAATATTTTTAACTCAATTGACAAAATTCTGTGAATTGTTAATGTGGTGGGGTGATTTACCAATTAAAGGTGACAGTAAAATTGTTAAATGTTTAACAACGTTATAAGTGGCAGAGTTGATGCCACAAACTATGGGCCTCAGTGGAACGCCTTCTTTGTGAATTTTAGGGAGGCTGTAAATGCCTGGAGTTGTTTCCCCTGGATATAAGTGATAATATTGTGGTTTTTCAATAACATCATTTTAATTAAAAGTTGTAAACAGTTAATGATCTTTTTCTTATACATGTCAGTGGGATCTTTCTTAAGAGTGTTTTTGTCCACCAATAAACTGTACATTTTGGCCTTGTAGTTCACAGTGTTGAGACTTATTGTACATCTCTCTTTGTCAGCTGGTAAGATGGTAATGTTGGGGTCTCTTCTTAGAGAAGTAATTGCTCTCATTTCCTAAATAGTGAGATTTGGGAGGTTTACACTGACAAGTGCAGCATATACTGTATCTTTATTCTTAATTGATCTGTCTCTCATTTGGACAGTTTGTTGTTTATAATAGCTGACTGAGAAGCAGTGATTAGATCTACAATAGGAATCTTGTCTGGAGTTCCTGAGAAATTTAGTAAAGCATTTGATAGTTTTCTATCAGATAAATTTCTTACCCACAAGTCAATATAATGTGTAAAGTTCTTATATTTTCCAATATTGTATTATCAAGAGTTTTAAGAGATCTCTCATACCTCATTTGCAAAATGATAAACTTGTGTTTTTGACATTTCTTGCATTGTGATAATTGAGCCCTTTCCACAAAATTTATGGCATAATCCAATATTTCTGTGGATAAAATTGTTCTCAGCTTTTGGATTTTGTGTCTCACTTCCTTTTTCAAAACATTAATTGTAAAATAAATTTGTCTTACCCTTTTCTTGAGAAGCTGGTGTTGTGCTTTAAGTAGGATGTTTTCTATTCTGTGTCCTTTAATTATTGAATGTAGTCATAAGCTGGTTGGAATGAGTCCTTGTTTTCTGCATCTCAGGTTAAAATGCAAATATTTTAAGAAACTGAAAAATTTTTGCAGTTTTTACTCGAAATAGAATCTTCAATTTCAAATCACATTAAGTTAATAAAGTGATTTCATCTCTAATGGGGCTGGATTTTTCTTAATTGATGAGAGTGTAGACTGCAGGCTACTTTTAGATATGACAACTCAACATTTTCCAGCATTTAATTGTTCTAGCACTATTTCCAAGACTAACAATTAAGGATGTAGCCTAATTTTAATGGTTCTTCTATTCTAGAATAGGCTTCATTAACCTTTCTCATCAATGTTGATTTGTCTAAAACTGGTGATGGGCACTTTTTTCTATCACAAGTCATGTCACCATATTTGTTACATGTCTCAGTCTTTTGTGTCTTATCAATATTTATTTATATGATTTATATGGTCACCCATCTCACACAAGTGAGTTTGGGTGGCTTACAGGATTGAAACACACAAACCCAACAAACACAATCCCCTGGCATCCAAGAGTTAAAATGATTCCAAAGATCACCATCAATAATAACAGTTCATCTATCCACCTGACAAAAATGCCTTGGAAAAAACAACCAATCCTTCCCTTTATTTATATTTATTTATTTATAGATTATCTATGACATAGACTGTGTAAAGCAAAGATAAAGCAAACTTCAAGTTAATTAGCATATTGGACTTGTCCAACTATGTACAATTTTGAAAGCAAAAGGCATATTTTGTCCTTAGGCACAGCTATGCTGAAGAAGTGGACAGTCTGGGACAAAAGGCTGATGTCATTTAATGTATATAAGACAATCATATGAAATGTAGTAATATATTATTATTTTCTATAAATTTAAAATCCGTTATTTATTAATTATTCAAACCACTGGCAACTTTTGAAGGAACTCTGGAAGAAGCAATTAAGGGTTTTCAAGGAAATATAGATCATGCAAAACTGAATTAGTGGAAGAAATTCAATGGATCTCCTATTCTTTCATAAACCTGTCATATCTCTTGAATGGTCCATAAAGGTCATGCAGTTTATAAGCTCATACCTTCTGCTGTAGGTTGGAAATGATCAAACAATAGTCTTTTTTTTTCTTGGAATGTTCTTTGAAGTGCTTTTTCACAGAGAGTTTACATGACCCTGAGATTTCCATACTATAGCAGAACATTAAGACATTTTTTCAAAAAATATCCATGTATTCACAGTTATATATCATAAAATATATTTACTGTTTTTCCTGAATTGGTTTTCTATTTGTAATAATATTTTTATTATTTTATATGGGTGCTGTTTATCATTGGCATGTTTATACTAGATACATATTTTAATGTTTATATAACAACTTGGCTCTTTTATTGTATTTCATTATTGGCTGCCCTAATGGAAAGGCAGTGTAAGAGGTCTAATACTTTAACATTCTTATTTTCACAAGATATATATGGGTTACTGTTGCAGAAACATTTAGGATGTTTAAGATCATAAATTGTATATCCAGGAGAATCACGGCTAACCTAACATTTATAGAGATATCATAAGTGTAGGAAAGCCTGTATACATCTTCAAAAGTAATTGCTTCTTTCAGCTAGGCTTTGGTTGTTATACCATACAGACATGTCTGGCTATTGCAAAAAATTCCATGGACAATTAGATAGGAAAGAAAGCGGTTTCTCAGTTAAAGTTCCAAATAGCTTTTTGTTTTATAATATCCTAGTTGCAGAGAGATGTCAACAACATGGAATAACCCAATCAATCCATAAAAATCTAAAGTAAAGAACCAAACTAGACATTATCTCAGAAATATTTTATTGGCAATTAGATAACAATACTCATGTAGTCTCAGTAGTAGGTCATAAATTTCAGTTTGATTCAATGCATAGTAACAATGTAGAAAGTCAAAGACTAAAATGCCAAATGCAACCTGACATTTGGGCTGTATCATATTTCATACTTTGTGAAAAGTTTCTTCACATCCCAGAGGAAGAGCATTGTTGGGCATTGTGGTGAAGTCCTGAAATGGAGAAAAATTAATTTCTGATGTTCCCAAGGATTCAGATTTCATATTCCAACAAATATATTTTGAAGAAAAAAACCTGTATCCTACTTAATGTACTTTTTAATGTCTTGGTGGTTTGTGTGTATGCTAATTATCACTTGTTTTAATTTTGTCTCATCAGTTTAATATAGAGGGTATTAATACATCACGCTTAAGAATGCTAAAGTAGGAAGTCAAAAGCTAACCAGAAAAATAGGCAAGTTTGGCTTTGGACTTCAAAATGAAGCAGGGCAAATGTTAACAGAATTTTGTCAAGAGAACATACTGGTCATAACAAACACTCTTTTTCAAGAATCCAAGAGGCAACTCTATACCTGGACATCACCAGATGGTCAACAGCGAAATTATTGATTATATTCTTTGCAGCCAAAGATGCAGAAGCTGTATTCAGTCAGTAAAAATGAAACCTGGAGCTGACTGTGGCTCAGATCATGAGCCTTCTTATTGTAAAATTCAGACTTAAATTGAATAAAGTAGGGAAAACCACTAGGCCATTCAGGGATTACCTCAAACATATCCATTATGAATATACTGTGGAGATGATGAACAGATTTAAGGGATTAGATATAGTAGACAGACTGCCTGAAGAATTATGGATGGGGGTGTGTAACATTATACAAGGGGTAGCTATTAAAACCATCCCAAAGAAACAGAAATGCAAGAAAGCAAAATGGCTGTCTGATGAAGCTTTACAAACAACTGAGGACAGAAGGAAAGCAAAAAGCAAGGGAGAAAGGGAAAGATAGAGCCAAGTGAATGCAGATTTCCAGAGAAGAGCAAGGAGAGATAAGAAGGCCTTCTTAAATGCACGAAGCAAAGAAATAGAAGAAAACAATAGACTGGTAAAGACTAGAGAACTCTTCAAGAAAATTGGAGATATCAATGGAACTTTTTGTGCAAAAAATGGGCATGATAAAGGACAAAAATGGTAGGGACCCAACAGAAGCTGAAGAGATTAAAAAGAGGGGCAAGAATATATAGAACAACTATACAATAAAGATCTAAATGTCCCTAATAACCACAATGGTGTGGTCTATTATGTCCCTAATAACCACAATGGTGTGACCAAGAGCTGGACATCCTGGAGTGTGACGTCAAGTGGACCTTATGAAATATTACTAACAATAAAGCTAGCAGAGGTGACAGTATTCCAGCTGAACTAATGAAAATCCAAAAAGATGATGCTGTGAAAGCGCTGCACTCCATATGCCAGCAAATTTGGAAAAGGTCAGTTTGCATTCCAATCCCAAAGAAGGGCAATGCCAAAGAATTTTCAAACTACCGTACAATTGCACTCATTTCACATGACAGCAAGGATTACTTGAAATACTGCAAGCTGGGCTTCAGCAGTATGTGAACCGAGAACTACCAAAAGTACAAGCTAGATTTCGAGGATGCAGTGGAACTAGAGATCAGATTTCCAACATTCACTGGATCATGGAGAAAGCAAGGGAGTTCCAAAAAAAATATACTTCTGCTTCATTGACTAAGCTAAATCCTTTGTGTGTATCACAACAAACTGGCAAATTCTTAAAGAGATGGGAGTACCAGATCAACTTGCCTGTCTCCTGAGAAACCTGTCTGCAGGTCAAGAAGCAACAGAATTAGACATGGAACAACAGATTGGTTCAAAATTGGGAAAGGAGTACAACAATACTGTATATTGTCACCCTGCTTATTTACCTTATATGCAGAGTACATAATGAGAAATGCCAGGCTGATGAATCAAAAGCCAGAATTAAGATTACCAAGAAAAACATCAGCAACCTTAGATATGCAGACAATACCACTCTCATGTTAGAAAGTGCAGAGGAACTAAAGAGCTTATTGATGAAGGTGAAAGAGGAGAGTGCAAAAGCTGGCTTGAAATTCAACATGAAGAAAAAACTAAGATCATGGCAACTGGTCCCATCACTTCCTGGCAAACAGAAGGGGAAGAAATGGAAGCAGGAGTAGATTTTACCTTCTTGGGAAATAAGATCACTGCAGATGGTGATTGCAGCCTTGAAATTAAAAAGCTTGCTCCTTGAGAGGAAAGCTATGGCAAACCTAGACAGCATATTAAAAAGCAGAGACATCACCTTCCTGACAAAGGCCCAGATAGTCAAAACTCTGATTTTCCCCATAGTAGTGTCTAGCTGTGAGAGATGGACTATAAGGAAGGCTGAGCATTGAAGAATTTATACCTTTGTATTGTGGTGCTGAGAAGACTGTTGAGAATCCCTTGGACTAGAAGAAGATCAAACCAGTCAAGCCTAAAGGAAATCAACCCTGATTGTTCAATGGAAGGACAGATACTGAAACTGAAGCTCAAATACTTTGTCCACCTAATGTGAAGAGAGGATTTACTGGAAAAGACTGTGATGCTGGGAAAGATTGAAGGCAAAAGCAGAAGGGGATGGCAGAGGATGAGATGGTTAGATAGCATTGTGGATGCAATGGACGTGGATTTGGATGAACTCTGGGAGGTGGTGCAGGACAGGGAGGCTTGGCATGCTGTGGTCTATAGAAAGTTGGACATGACTTAGCAACAACATGAATACATCACACAGTCCCAAATTCTAAATTTATCTTTTTGTTGAATAATATTGTGGGAATTCCCCAATCAGTTTATTAGTTGGTTACTGTTTAAAATTAGTTTTCCTCATTTTAACTTTTTCTCCTATATGGTAGGAATACACTGACTTCACTTGTTTGGAGGTACTGAGACCGACTTCAGCTATTTTTACGGAGTTTGTTAGAGGCTGAAGATATATGTAGTGATTGAATTCTAAAGAATTCCCTGAGTTGAAGGAGTGTTTATGGGAAAAGATAAGTTAGTATATTTTGAAACCCAGTTTGATTCAGTTTAGACAGAAAGTAAAACTAAACAAAAGGAAGTTAAAAATCCTGTTCCCTAGGCATTGTATCTAGTTGCAAGTATGATACTTCAGAGTTAAAGAAGCAGGAACTGAAAAGTGATAAATTAACAGAGGGGAATGAATCCTTGAAAATTCAACAGCAGAAGTAAAATGTTGAACTGATCAAATCAGTAACTGTATCAAGCAATAAAGGAGAATAGTGGACTGCAAGTGCAACTCCAACAATTTGCTTTTTAGTTGCAGTAGTAGAAACAGGAAATTATTGATTTAAAGAGGAGAATGGAATTGTGAATAGATTATTATAAGAGTGGGCCTAAAATTGGCTTTGTTAAATGAACAGGCTGCAGCTCAGATTTAAATATATATTACTTAGCTGACCCAGTTGACTCCAGATTTGCTAGGAAAGTTCATGTGTTGGGAATGAGAGACAACTATATTGCAGATCTGACAGCTCAAATTGTAACCTTTCATAAAACAAAGGAAGCTGCTTTTAAACTGATGAAAACAAAACATGAGTGGTCATACTAAATGCACACAGTTTACTGAAAAATTGAAGTAGATGGTGTCAGTTATAACAACAGTAAATGTTGGAGAGAAATCATCTGAATATTTGTTCAGAAATCCAATGATGATAATCTCTACCTCACAAGAAAACCTCTCTTCAGTAATAACAACAACTTCAATAAATGCTTACTAACAGCTTTTAAATTGCTAACTGCTGCAGTAGCTGATGCAGTCCAACAGCATCTAGCTGAAAACAAGCTCTTTCCATCTGAGCAGAAACAAAACCACCCAAACAGTAGAGGGACAAAAAATCAGCTCCTAATTGAAAAGATGATTCTGGAAAATTGCAAGAGAAGGAAGACCAACTTGAATGTAGCATGGATTGATTACAAGAAGGCATTCAACCCCTAGATGTGGGGACAAGATGTGAAGTGATGAATAGGTAAAGCAACTGCTGTCTTCCAACAAATGCTTTCAGTGTGGACCACATTCTCCATAAACACAGTAACTAAGATCAGATTATTTCATCCCATTGTCATGCCAATCGCCATCTACACCAATGAGACCTGGAAATTTACAACAAGAATTATCCATAAGATCAATGTCTTAACAACAACGTCTCACAAGGATTCTTTGCATCCCATATTGGGACCATATTATAAACAAGGAATCCTACAAAAAAATAATTCCTGAAGACTCTCTGAGTTAGTGGCAGAACAAAAAATGCACTTTGCTGGTCATGTGCTCCGTATGGGTGAACAATGCCCAGCAAAGACCACAATCAATTGGATACCAGCAGATGGTCAGAGAAAAAGAAGAAGGCCGAAGAAAACCTGGTGCCAAATGTTCCAGGAAGATCTGAAAAATAATAACCTTGAATGCGGAGACTGTAGCTGCAGACTGAGAACTGTGAAGAACATTTGTATTTCAATGTGCTTGGCATAGGATATGATGATGTGGTGATTCAACTCTCTGCCACATGATTGGAAAATCAAGTGCCTAGAAATCACAGGAATCAGTAGAACTGTCAGAAACTTTGTGCAAAGATTGATGGCACAATGGAAGACATGATTGCTGGTCAATGATGACAGACTGGAAGAGGTTTATATCAAGAGAGGAATCTTTCAAGGAGACTCACAATCACCACTATTGTTTGTCATTACACTGATTCCTTCATCAGCCATACTTAACAAGTCAGGCTATGGCTATCAAACTTTAAAAACATCTACCAAGTTATTCCATATCCTTTATATGGCAAACTGATGTTGTATGGAAAAATACCATCTGAAATAGGATCAGTATTCCACACTGTCCATACATACAGCCAAGATATTGCAATGAAGCTTGAACTGGATAAATGTGCCACCTTCACCATCAGCAGGGGAAAATGGTAAAACCAAATGAATCAAGATGCCCTATGGCAACAACATCAAGAGTCTGGATGAAAATGATCACTATAAATACCTGGGCATCCTTCAAGCTGAAAACATCAAGCACATTGAAGTCAAGAAGAAGGTCAGATCTACATACATCACAAGAGTGAAAAAGATCTTAAAGTCCAAACTCAGTGGAGGAAATATTGTCAAGGCAATTAGCAGATGGGCAATTCCAGTCATTAGATACACCAACTGGAATAGCAGAATGGACTCAAGCAGAACTAAAAGCCCTGAATAGGAAGACCAGAAAAATAATGACAATGAATCATGGCCTTCAACCACGCAGTGATGTTGACAGACTCCACCTACCAAGGAAAACAGGTGGACAAAGAATGTTGCAAGTGTCCCAGACACTTGAAGAGGAAAATAAACGGCATTGGAAGAATACCTGAAGGAAGTGAAGATGCACTAAGGCTAATATACGAGGAAGGTTTCAGACTCTGAATCTGAAGAAGCTACTCCAGCTGAACCCATGAATGGTAGCTCCAAGAGACTCCAAGCCAGGAATCACATGATGCTGATCAAGAACAGGCACCAGTTGGACAGCTGGAGCAGTCAGATGGGGATGTCCTAAGGCCTCCCAACCCCCATACCAGCTGACAACCCTGAAGTGGTTTGCAGAACTTTGTACTAATTTTGGAGTACTATTCTGCATGCTCCAGTTAACAGCAACCCATTCAAGCAAGCATCTGTCAGAAATTCCTTTTGGTTTCATGCTTTGACTTTTGCTATCTCTTTGCCCTTCAATAAACTGTGAACTACCACATCAACTGTGTGTGAATCAGTATTTGAAACCAGAAACAAGACAGTTATGGGCTCATGCTCGCAGTATTTGAATTGCTCAAAATTAAGATGACCATGAATAACAGGGAAAATGGACTAACAAAAATTGATTCTTCTTTTATAGTAGAAAAGTGAGTCATCTTGTTGTATTGATTAAAAAATTACCACGTTGGGAGAAAAAAAAGGAAAAAATAAATCTCCACAGGGTAAATTCCAGGATATTGTTATTCTGCTATTGATTCTTGCTTCCTGAAAGAGAAAATTACTTGTAGTTTTTGATGTCCTCTCTATATTCTTAATCCTCCCCTTTGCTCTCACTGCAAAGAGATCAACATGTCCTAGTGGGTAAATTGCTATATTTTGATCAGTAATAATTTTCTTATATGTATTGATTATTCTTTGAAATGCTGTCAGAGTGAGGAAAGGGGAGGACAACAACTAAGGTATGAGAAAGTGACCCTATCACCCTTCTTAAAAGTAGGTTTGTTGGGAATTCTTGGATTTATAGTTCCAAATCATGAGAAGGCTACCCAATTAAGAGAAGTCTGTTTAAAACTAAACTGGATTGCTAAACTTATCTGAACAATGGTCAGCTTGATGCTGCTGAGAAGTCCATAAAGTTTCATGAAAGCAGATTGTGAAGCCATCTTACATGAATACATCAACTTCCTTACATTTTATCTTTCCCCTTTCAAGTATTCCTCCTATATGAATGTGCTGGTTCCCATAAGCTATTACAGTTAATACCCATTATAGATCTAGTCTTTATGAAAAGATATATTTTCATTTTAATTCTCACGAAGACTCAATCTTGACTGAGTGAAGAATTTATTTTAAGCCTATAGACAGCCTACCATCTAGAATACAATCAACTGTACCAGTGTCTCTTTTAAATTACGTTTACACTGAGCACTTGTTTGCAAAATTCTTCCTTTTATCCAGTGTAAATTTATTGCTAATCAGTTTCACTGGTTGATATTGGATTCCTGTATTTATATAATATGATTTTTCAGGAGCAATAGGGATAGGCAGATGGCAGATGTTAAGTTTGTGGAATCTTCCTCTAGTTCACAATGAACAGATGTGATTCACATTTCTTTCAGACTTTGACATTTGCAAGATTTAAAAATTAAGGAAACATAAAAGAAGAAATATAAAAAGAAAGATTATAAAGTTTATAAAAGGGTAAAAGAAAAAGTGAAGAATCACAAAAAAGCAAGAAAAAGAAAGATATCGAAAGAAACAGCTTCTGATCTTCTTTGCAGCAGTTACAAACATAGTATTATCATCTCCATCCTCCCATATTGCTTAAAAATTATTTTTAAAAGAGCACATATTAATGCAGAAATAAGAGACAATTAATCTTGCATGAATCCATAAAAATTAACCAAGGCCTTCAATAGGTGATTTAATTCAACACTGTTCCTCTTACCACACCATTCATACCACTGTGGATATCAATCCCATCTGTACTTTGATGTTCTTTTATCTCCAAATGAAAACTTCCCAAGCATTTTAGCTTTACATTGTAAAAGATAAAATAATTTAAATTATTTAAAAATAATTTTAAAATAATTTAATCATCACTTTCTGAGGATCCCCAGAAATACACATCCAGTTGCATGCCATTTATTACCCTCTGAAATATTATACTAGGACCAGGCACAGCATTGAAAGCATGCTGCTCTTCACCAAAGCTTCAGTCAGTCCTTCTAAGCAATACAAGGCAGCAGCAAATGTCCATTCCATTACTTGTTGACCTATACCTACAAAGGAGTAGATATAGGTCACATGACATATGCATGCAATGTGTAGAAGTTATTATAAAAGTCAATGTGTCCAACGAGCACTGTCTCAATAGCTTGACTGAAAGTCACCTCACTTGGCCTTGAAACGGTGCTTCACCACAGACAGCTGAGTAATTCCTATCTGACACTTTGATTAAAAGTACTGAGGCAATTTAACTCTGTGAAGTAAAGCACCATTGTTGAAGTGGAGTTAATTGACTCCTGGCAGTGAAGAGACAGGCCAGTTTTGCTCCATGTTGCAAACATCCTATGATTTAGATAGCAGCCAGTCTGCACAGTCCTAATTTTTATCACTTTAGTATTTAAACTAAATTCACAGCAAATTAGATTTTATTTTCTAACAAATCAATTGTTACTGAAATATGAGAAGTGCTATTGTTAGCATATTTCACTGTCAGAAGAGGAGGTAAACTACTGTGAAGATCACTTAAATGTTTGTATCCTGTAATATTATATCTCTGATGTTTTCACAAGTCAGTGTTTGCCTTCTATACAAAGTAGTCTTTAATCTTCTAACCGTTAATGGTAACATTGAGAAGTCAGAAGCATTCAGCTGAGCATGTCTCAAATGCAAAATTATAAAGGAGGAAACTGCAAGAGAAAAACAAACTGTTGTCAACCATGTACTCTAAAAGGTTCTAGGAATGGTCTCAATATAACTGCAATGGGGCAATGAATTGATACCAAGAGCATATAGATGTGAAATGTCTACTGTTTCTAGCTTTAGCTGAATCCTGTTCTCTACCTACAGATGAAATGAAAGAGAAGACCAACCAAGTCATGAGCTAAAAGATAGATATTTCTAACATAATCAATAGTGTATAGAAATGGTCTCAGAACATAGAGATTTCACTGCAGAGAAAACAATTTCAACTCATTTTTATTTCATATGCTTTGTTGAGCATAGGAACAAAAGAAAGCACAAACATATAAATAAGCAAATATGAAAATAATAGAAAAACAGTTATATAATTTACCTAAAATCTTTTTGAAAAGATTCAGAATAGAAGCAGGAGGCTTCTATATTATATATATCATGGGCTTATTTGTCTTAGTTAGATGTCCACTACTGAAGATAAAATGTTTGTTACCTAATGCAAAGCCAACCCACGTATCCCAAAAATTTGTAGTAATTCATAAGAGAAAAGTATCCTAACTTCCATTTCCATAAGGTCATTTTAAAACCAAATGAGGATAATATGTTGTTGTATCCCTAGTGATATGGGCATGATCTCTCTTTCTGTGACACACAGTGGCAAACTAGAATCACTGAGGAAGCACAGAAGCCTGGAAAGAAATGCCATCTTCTGTCATTTCCCAACAACAATAATAATTCAAGAGGTGCAGAAGAGCCATAATTATTGGTAGACATAAATTGCTGGTCCTTCCATTAACTCTGTTATAAAATTAATGGACTTGACATAACATTAATGCTCTCCATCTGAATTTAATAGTGTAACATACAGGCAAAGGCCTGAGAAGAAAGCAAGAAAAGAAACAAAGTTCTCTAAGGTATGTGACATGTGGAGGCCAAATCTGGACCAGCTAAAATGAAGTCAGGAGCTGGAGAATGACCACAAATTGAAAGTTATATATCAGAAGTAAACCTATCCCAGAGACAACAGTAACCAACTAATATGCAGCTGAGGTAGAGAACAAAAGAAGACTTGCTGAAATATTTGAAAAGAGGGGCTGGACAGGAAAAGTGGAAGACAGCCAAGGAAACACATCCATTTGGATTATAATCCATCTTCTGAACTCCCCCCTGTTTCTTGATAAGTTTCTCTGGTGGAATGTGGTGAATATGTGAGAAAGATGTTTGTATATGTATTTTGCATGCCTTACTATTATATAATAATAAACTTAGCTGGCTAAGTAAGGTATGTGAGTGAGTTGCCCATATAAATTCCCAACCATTGACTAGAGCTATATTTCCATCAATCTTAAAATATCCTTTCCTAGCTATTTCCAAGCCATGAAACATTGCAAATGGATTATGTGGGTCTTAGTGGAAAATATTGGTGTTCAGTTGCTTGGTCATCTCTGACTCTTCATTATCCCATGGACCGCAGCATGCCAGGCCTCCCTATCTTGCATTGCCTCCAGAGTCTGCCCGAATGCACGCCCATCGCATCCACAATGTACCATCTCAGCCTCTGTCATCCCCTTCTCCTTTTACCTTCAGTCTTTCCCAGCATCATGTTCTTCTCCAATGAGTACTCTCTTCACATTAGATGGACAAAGTATTTGAGCTTCAGCTTCAGTATCTGTCCTTCCAATGAACAACCAGGGTTGATTTCCTTTAGGGATGACTGGTTTGATCTCCTTGCAGTCCAAGGGATTCTCAAGAGTCTTCTCCAGCAACACAATTCGAAGGGATCAATTCTTTGGAGCTCAGTCTTCCTTAAGGTCCAACTCTTACTGCCATACGTTACTAGTGAAAAAAAAAATAGCCTTGACTATACCGACTTTTGTTGGCAAGGTGATGTCTCTGCTTTTTAATATGTTGTCTAAGGTTGCCATAGCTTTCCTCCCAAGGAGCAAGAGTCTTTTAATTTCATGGCTGAAATCACCATCTGCAGTGATCTTATTGCCCAAGAAGGTAAAATCTGTCACTGCTTCCATTTCTTCCCCTTCTATTTGCCTGGAGGTGATGGGCCAGATGCCATGATCTTTTTTTTAATGTTGGGTTTTGAGCCAGCTGTTGCAGTCTCCTCTTTCACGCTCATCAATAAACTCTTTAGTTCCTCAGCACTTTCTAACTTTAGAGTGGTATCGTCTGCATATCTAAAGTTGCTGATGTTTTTCCCGGCAATCTTAATTCTGGCTTTTGATTCATCAGCCTGGCATTTCTCATGATGTACTCTGCACATAAGGTAAATAAGCAGGGTGACAATATACAGTATTGTTGTACTCCTTTCCCAATTTTGAACCAATCCATTGTTTCATGTCTCGTTCTGTTACTTCTTGACCTGCAAACACATTTCTCAAGAGAGAGATAAAGTGGTTTTATATTCCCATCTCTTTAAGAATTTGCCAGTTTGTTGTGATACACACAAAGGATTTAGCTTCGTCAATGAAGCAAAAGTAGATGTTTTTCTGGAATTCCCTCACTTTTTCCATGATGCAGCGAATGTTGGCAATTTGATCTCTAGTTCCTCTGCCTCTTCGAAAACCAGCCTGTACATCTGGTAGTTCTCGGTT
>JANHZU010007781.1:27412-38306 GCA_032468055.1 Acrochordus granulatus | reverse complement strand
TCCAGATGCCTGTTTTTTAAACTTTGTTGCGATGCAATTACCCTGGACGAGTGAGAGTCTTCACAGACATATCTTGTACAATGTTATGTACCTCCGTCCATAGTTCTTCAGGAACTCTCTCTACCAGATCTAATCCTTTATACTATTCCTCATCTTCACCGTATATTCATAACGGATATCATTGAGATCATACTTGAATGGCCTCGTGGTTTTCCCTATACTCTTCATTTTCAGCCTAAATTTTTCAATAAGAAGCTCATGAAAACAGGTCTTGTTTTTACTGACTGCAAAGAGCTTCTCCATCTTTGGCTGAAAAGAATATAATCAATCTGGTTTTGGTGTTGACCATCTGGTGGTATCCATGTGTAGAGTTGCCTCTTGAGTTGTTGGAAAAGTGTGTTTGTTATGTCCAGTGTATTCTGCTGACAAAATTCTGTTAGCCTTTGCCCTGCTTCATTTTGTACTCCAAGGCCAAACTTGCCTGTTATTCCAGTTATCTGAGTTCCTACTTTAGCATTCCAATTCCCTATGATGAAAAGGACATATTTTTTTGGTGTGAGTTCTAGAAGGTATGTCATAGAACCAGTCAACTTCAACCTCTTCAGCATTAGTGGTTGGGGCATAGACTTGGCTTACTGTGATGTTGAATGGTTTGCCTTGGATTCAAACCAAGATCATCCTGTCGTTTTGGGGATTGTATCCCAGTATTGCTTTTTCCATTCTTTTCTTGACCACGATGGCTACTCCATTTCTTCTGAGGGATTCTTCTCCACAGTAGTAGATACAGTGGTCATCTGAATTAAATTTCTGTCCATTTTAGTCCACTAATTCTTAAGATGTCAATGTTCAATCTTGCCATCTCATGTTTGACAACATCCAGCCTACCTTGATTTATAGATCTTACATTCCAGGTTCCTATGCAATATTGTTCTTCATAGCATTGGACTTTCTTTCTCCTTCCATAGCTAAGCATCCTTTTGGTTCTGGCCCATCCATATCATTTTTTCTAGAGCCACTCGTAATTGCCCTCTGTTCTTCCCCAGTAGCATATTGGACACCTTCTAACCTGAAAGACTTATTTTCTGGCATCATATCTTTCATCTTTTACTACTGTCCATGGAGTTTTCTTGGCAAGGATGCTGGAGTGGGTTGCCATTTCCTTCTCCAATGGAGTCCTGTAGATCATTTTCCACCAAATGTCCAACATCTAGCGTGGTTCTTGTTGACCTAGGCAACAACCAAGCCAGTATGGGTTTCTGTAAATTACATTTCATCGTACTTTTTATAGGAGGGAGACGCTCTTTGTCTGGCTCCTCTGATGAAATCTGTCCTGTATGATTGACCTCTGGCATAGCTATCATCTTCTTTGAAGCACATAAGCCCCACAACTGCGCCAAAGTGGTTTCTCACGGGGGGGATAATATTAGAAAGACTTACTAACTATAAATGAGATACAACAATCCGTCCAGTTTCTTGTAGTCATCTAAATTGGATTTCATGAGCAGAACTGTTAGGAGAAAATTTTACAGTTTAACTTTGTGTTATAGAAAGTATATTTTCTATTAGGTTGAATCACACTGCATTTAGTTCAATGGATTATCTTGAATTTTAATACTGTGAGAGTGGGAAAAAACCAACTTCTTTCCACATTATCTAAGCCATGTATTACTTTAAATATCTTAATTTTGTCTCCCCTCACATTCTTTTATTCAAACTGAGGAATTTCCCTTCCCTTTGTTTATGAATGAAATTCACACACATCCACCTCAAATTCTTAATGTTATGTGCATGAACATCAGGATGACAGAGTACCGAATCTACACAATGCCAGGTAGGTAATGTGACTTGACTTCCTTCTGGTTGAAATAAATAGAACAACTAATTTGGAAATAGATTTTGTTTGTTTGTTTAAGCTTTGAAATACAGTACAAGAAAACCAATGTTGTAAGAGTATTGTAGCTGGCCATGTATCTTACAAGAGTGAAACTGATTTGGTTCCATGGGGTGTATGTGATAATGAAGAACACTTTGTGGAAAGGAACTAGGCAAGGCAAAACAAACTCCTGAGCTCCTGACTGAAAACTGTTAAACTCAGTGTTACTCAAACTTGATGCCTTTACATTGTGTGGATTTTAACTCCCAGAATTCCCCCACAAGCCATGATGGCTAAAGAACTCTGGAAGTTGAAATCCACATATCTTAAAATTGCCAAGTTTGAGAAACACTGGTCTAGTCATGTTTTACATAATTCTAAAGGGATCCTGTCAGAAATCTTGATATTGATGCAGAAAATGCTATTTTCATTAGTGTATGCCCATTCAGCATTACTGCCAGCAAAGCAGATGAAAGACTTCTGTGATTTCATTGAAGTAGATTGCTGCAGTCTGTTGCAACATATTGTGACAAGATAACATTCTCTGCTTTCAGCTGTTAACTGCCTGTTGAAATGCTGGCACCCCTTAACAAGCTTTCTTTCAGAATATAGGTGAACTTAAATGGTCCAGAATACTATGGAATTCTTTAATGAAGAGAAAAACACGTCATCTGTGAGAACTTTATCTTTTTATCAGTTTTGTCATGAAATGTTTTGCAGACCGTATCGAAGAATTCACATCACATTATTTCAGCATATGAACTTGGAAATTGGATATAAAAGTTAGGGACTACTTTTTTAGATTCCAGCGCATATCAGACTCAAGTAATTAGCACCAGATGTTTCAAGGGTATGTGAAGATGATTTCATAATTTTCAGTGAAAGTATCAAGGAACATCTGAATGACAGACATGAATTCTTTGAAAACAGTTTCGCTGCCAGATGTGCAAACTGCCTTGGCAGTGGAAGTGGTCTACCTTTTGAAGCATTGGATAATGTATATTGTGTACTGTAAGCTTGCAGTCAAAAAGAAATGTGGCTTTCTGGAATGTACCACTTTTTTTCATAGAAGAAGCCCAGACTCCATTAAAGGGCATAAAGAGGATCAGCTACTACATTTTTCTATACCTTGTAGCAATGCTCACTATACTTTTTTTAGTGATGAGCACTGTTTGGAGAAAAAAGAACAGAATGGAAGTATACCCACTAAAAATGATATAAATTCTTCCATTTACAGTTTTGCTACTTACTTTCAAGAGAGGTGCAGAAGTTCAGGATGTTATGCAATAGTGAAATGCTCAAAGGAACAAACAGGACATATAGAGTCTGAATTAACTTATAAAGGCTTTTTTATTTAAAATTATGTAACTGTCATACATTCTCGTATACCTTCATGTGCACTGAGATACTCACATGCCTTTTATGCCCCAGGTCCAGGAGATGTTCAAGAATTGGGAAAGAGAAGAAGGTTTCATAAATGTAGGAGCATGCATTAATTAGGGGACCTCCAAAGAAAACTTGTATAGCTTTCCTTTCCAATAGTGTCTATCAGATATTCCTTCCTACATCATCTCAGCATTTTGTTGATCTCCTGGGTTTGTTTGTTTATTAAACAAATTTATATGGCCATCCAACTCACACGTAGGTGACTCTGGGTAGCTTCCAACATTTAAAAATCTATCACATAAAAACACATAAACCCACCCCCACCCCCATGGTAGCAGCAACACAATCAAATTAACCTCTTGATCAGCTCCATCTCTTTTTATGGTCCCAGGCTCACTGTTACCTGCTGCATGGCAGTTAATTGCTAAGTTCCTTATTTCTATGGCAAATCTTATTTTTGGTACCTGATATCAAGACTTGATCTAGTGGCTGCCTTGATTTTCATCCTTCTCTGAATATCCACATTTTTTCCTTTAGTGCATATTCCATTAATAGATCTCTCCAAAAATTCCCTCCTCTTGAAATCTTTTTGGCTTTATGAAAAACGGAGTATCTCATTCATACATTTATGGACAAATATATTGATCCTAATAATATTTGCATTAGTAATATTGATTTGCAGAAATCTTATATTAGTTTGCAACAATCTTATTAACAAATAGAGCGTATGCAATGAATACCAGTTGCAAGTAAATGCACAATAATAAATGCAACATTAATAAAATAATGTAGAAACTAAATAATTCTTCAAACTGCTATCACTTCCATGTCCCATCATAAGTTTAATGTAATTGTCTTAATATTTTTTAATTATTACTCATAGCCTGATGGATATCTTTAGCAGTATTTGGAATACAGCATTCTTGCTCAGTCAGAGCACATACACTTCCTTTTGCTGCCAATACATTTTGGCAAAATGCAAGTATTTCTAAATTTTAAGCCTAATAGCTTTTAATAATATATATTTGCACTATCTTGTAGCATATAAGTTAATTTTTTACTGCCTTAATTGTTCTCTTCCATAATTGGAAATACAGTAGCAAAAACTCTTTTTGTCTCTGTTACTGTTTTGTTTTGTTTTACTTTACTCAATGAAAACTTGAAATGTCTTTCAGTATCAGGATAAATGCTCCCCACATAACAGATCCCTCATCATCCAAAAGGCAAATGCTTATGTGATTCCACAAATAAAATAATATCTCACCATAGCAGTGAATGCATTTTTATAAGATATTTCACAGCAAAATATTTTTCTGTAATACTCTGCAATGCCATAGTCATGTGATATCATATGACTTTGATAAATGTTTCATTATTTGATCAGGCCCCAGTTTCACCATAAACCATATTACACACACTAGTTCCAAAAAAAATGTAGAACCATTGCACTGAAAATAATGCAATACAAAATAAAGTTTGAATAGTCCTAAGTATGCAGTGTTAAATCTGACTTGCTATGTGCTTGTTTTAGCTGTTATCATTTCAGTAGGATTTAAATGGTATAAAAGCACAAATCCAACTTGCTTACATTTAAATCTTGATAATATTATATTATTTGCAATAAGGTGTTTCCCCACCCTCATTTAAAGCCCCCCAAAAACAGAAACATTAAAAAAAAATCTTCATGACACACTTGGAAGAATAGAAAAAAAAGAACACAAAGGTCCTAAATTATCATGCCAAAATTGTACTAATTGAATGTGATCAACATTTTATATGTAATTTTTACTTTCTCTGCATATTTTTCATTGACCATGAATCCTTCTCATTTTGTGTGGAATTTTGTTTTTCTAGCCATATCTCCTTCCTGAGTGCAGAGGAAGGAGATGTCTCTGTCGAAACAGAGAGGCATGTGGACTATAACCCAGCTTCCCAAGGGGTAAGCTTTGCCAAGCAGCCAACAGTGTTTTGCACATGCTGCTTTTGGCATGGCTTTGAAGCACAGTCACTATCACTCCATTCATTTATTCTAGAAATAGAGCTTATCAAAGTTATTTCCTCATCCATTAAATGAAGTGTATCCTTCCATTATTGTTTATACTGGTAAAGTTTTCCAATTGTCTGGCACAAGATACCACAATATTCGTCTTCCTGCAAAGATATGCCACTATCCTTGGAGAAAAGATAACAGTCCCAAGTACATCAAAAGAGAAATGTGAAGCAAATCATTCATTGGCAAATGTTTAGTTTAGGAGAAGTGAGATTATACAGGCAAAACAGATACTGTAGTAGATTAATGGATCAAGCAGAAACTCTGGCAGCCAAATACAGTGAGGCCAAAACAAAATGATGTATCTGATAAAGGACTTGTGTTCTATGAAAAATACAATCAGTGGTCTCTGAGCAAACATGTATTGGACAATAACAGACACATAATGTTATGTTAATATCAAAATAACATAACAGGTAATGCATCCATTTTAACATACATCCTTTTTCTTTAACTTAGATTCAGGCCAAATTAGACTAAGGTGCTTTGGACAATATATTCCTCTGTAATCAATCAAAAATATTATAAGAGAAATGCAGTTATTATGTGTATAAGATCCACATCTGCATCCAGGATATGTTTTTTTTTAATACTTCAACTCAGATATCTTCATTTGGATTTTGTTTTATTATACTCAAAATGATTAAATATGTGCATAAATTCAAGTCAGTTTGGTCAAAAATTAACAAATGAAAGTTTTGTATGGCTGTGTTAAAAACAGAATAATATTTCCTTCTTATGTTCTCTTACATTTCTTAGTGTGCTTTTTTCCTTAGCTATGACTCACTAAAAGGCACCTCTCTTATTCTCCACTAGTCATGCAATCCCTTCATAGGAACCCAAGAAGGATGTGTTTATCATCCAAAAAAAGGAATTGGTCAAATGCCATCCACTGAGATTCATGGTTGAACAGGATAAAACATAATGCATATAACCTGTTGTCCAAGTTTTTATAGATCTGCTTAGTTTAGCCATAGAGTAGTGAAATCTGACTGCTATTAAACCTGGTGATTAATGCATGGATGATTTTATCTATAATTGTATGGTTTGGTTCAGGATGTTGTTGTTGTTTTTGGCCTTTGTGGCAACTTTCAGGATTTAGAGAGGGAGGAGGGTAATATATATAAATTTATTTATATGACTATGATTTCTAAGTTTTTGAAGTTTTTAAGCCACTTGGAATAGGAAAGTAGAGCAAATATTCCTTGAATAAATAACAGTTGCAGTGCCTATAAATTTTAGGGTGACAAATGGCACATAATGATTTTGTCTTGCTGCCAGATTATTATTATATGGTTGATGATACAGGCCGCTAGTTTAGAGTGGGTCTGGCGTTTTTATCTACTTATCAGGTCCTTCCAAGAACCAGGGATGAACAGATGTTGTTTGATGGTATTGTCACAGGATGTAAGCTATTCCAAGCAAAACTGCATTTTGCCATTGACTGAGGGTGATTTTGTCAATGCCAATTTTATTCAAGTGCTCCAGATGTTTGTTTTTATTATCAACAATGTGAAGTCACAGCAGCCAGTTCTTTCACTAGTGTTGGCCTTCATATGCATCAAGTTCTTCCCAAAACCTAGGATGACAGCATAGATACACGCAGATCCAAGCAGTGTGACCTTTTGCAATTGACAGATGGAAATTTTATCAATACACCAATTTTCTAAGTGCTGTCCAAGTTTTTTGGTATGTACCAATAACCGCTGACACCACTATGGCTTGTTTATGCCATAACCCTTCAATTTAAATTTTCAGATATTATTATTGTTTCAATTTGTTGGTCATCTATCTCATTTAAGCAGATTTAGGTGGCTCGCAACAGTAAAAACCCATATACACACATATAAATATTATCTATAATCAATTTAAGAAACAGAAAACCATGATCAGCAGCAGAATTCATCCTACGTCACCTCAATGCAACCATTGTCATTGCTTCCCAGGAAAATCCATATCTTCAGGATGTTGCTAAAGGCTAGGAGGGTTGGGCCAATCTGAGGTTCAGAGGGATGGTGTTACACAGGGCAGATGCCATGGCAGAAAACATTGTCTTCCTGGCTACCACCAGATGATACTCCTTTGTAATGGGACTTATAAATTCACAGTCTTGCCAGACCTGATGCAACAAGTAGATGTAAGAGATGGTCCCTCAAGTAGCAAGAAAGATGCAGGAAATTGGAGATCATAACTGGAAGAAGGGGGAGGAGGAGCTATCTTGGACATTGAATTACCTAGTTCTAACATTGATCATTGGTGGCAAAAAAGAGTCCAGCCCCTTATAAGCAAGGTTGCTTCTACTTCCAGGATTAATTTCAAAGCTACTGAAATTTACTCAGCTGAAAATAGGGCTCCTCTTTATTCCTTTCACAACTGATAGATCACAGTTCTCAAGCACTAAAAGATGTTTTCCCCATTCACATTTCTCTTCCTAGTATGCCAGACCATAATATTAATGGCACTGCAGCAAAACTTACAGTTGCTTGTGAATAGAGCCTTTATTACTTGTAAACAAGTAATAAATAAATGTTAGATTTCCTGACAGGGACTCTTGAGGAGATACCTCCTAAAAACAAGCATAAATGTCCCTCTGAGCCAAATAAAAATGCCTCCTAAAGAATTTCAGCACAAAGACAGTTTAAAATATAGCACAATTTGTTCTTTGCATAAAGCCAAGTGTTATTGTTTATTAAAAATGCAATAGTTTACTAAGTACTGAAACACAAATAATATCCTGCAGCTAGGACTCTACCAGAAAAACTTGCAATCGAATAACAGGAAAAGTTAAAGAAGAAACAGGAAAATTAAGAAATTATTGCATGTATGTTTATGGATATTCTCATTAATCCAGGTCATAATAAGTAATAAAAATTGCAAAAATTTGCAAAGTTTTTTAAAAAGGCAACTGGACTTTAATGACAAGATGTTATTGGAGATGTTTCGCCTTCTATCCGGAAGGCTTTCTCAATCCATCTAAAAATGAAAAAGAATGGTCAGGAAATATGTACAGTGATGAAGATAAATATAATTAAGTCAAAAGTATCACAAGTATGTTTAATAAGTAATCAAGGAAATTCATGAAGAAAAAGAGGCCTTCAAAAATTGGAAAAGTCACTAAAGAAAGGAGAACAAATAAATGAGAGCATAGATTGCAAACAGAAATGCAAAGATACAAGAAAGAATGCTAAATGCATAATGCTAATAACATTAAGGCCAGATTAAAAACAAACAAAAACAAAACACAGCTGGGGAGAAATCTGAAAACAAATTCAGTAGGAGACTGCAGAATAATTGAATAAATTCTTCCATTTTTTTTCACTGATGTCCAAACCTGATTGGTATTTCCAGAAGCATGAGAAGCTCTGGAAAATCTGGATGAGAAGAAGTGAAGTTCTAATCTTTATTAATAAACTGAAAACAAACAAATCAGTGCCAGATAGTAACATGTGAGAGTTCTTTAAAAAAGAAAATGCTGTTATTTTTTTAAAATATCCAAAATCATAACTCTTAGATAGATGACAGTATGAGAACTGGAAAGTTGCCAAAATAAGGACAGTTTTTTAAATGGGACCCAGAAGGAATTAACTGAACAACTGTTCAGTCTAAATTGTCTGGAGGCATTATTACAGATACAATTTGCCGTTGTATAACAAGGAGTGTTTGGCTGGAGAAGAATCAACAATTTTTGCATAGATAAGTTCTATCTCATTAATCTTTCCTAAATCTTTGAGCAAACTTAGGAGGAATGGAATAAAAGAAGACACCTCTTTATTAGTTAACAACTCAATAAAGAATTGGAAGAAAGGGGCAGAAATAAATGGACAGTTCTCACAACGGTAAGGAATTAAAATGTGGAGTCCTTCCAATATCCATATTCATAAAATTCATAAATTTGGGATTGACAGAGGTCATCTATCAGTTCAGGGCCAGGTATCATCAATATGTTGATGATAGCCATGTGTATAAGCTGCCCACATGATGCACTTCAAGTCCTGTCCCAGTATCTGGAGGCTGGGAAGGTGTGGATACGGAGGAATAGATTCAGGTTTAACCCCCACAATATTGAGTGGCTATGGGTATTTGGACTCCAGTCCCATAAATTTTCCATTTTTAGACCTGGATAGGGTAACACTTTCCCATTCAGGACTGGTCTGCAGTATAGATGCTTTCCTTGCAGTCTCTGCTTGAAGAACAGGTCACAGCTGTGATCAGGAGGGACTTTGCACAGATTCATCAGGTTCACCAACTGCAATTATTCCTGCACTGGGTGGCCCCTCCAGATATACATATTCCCTAATCATCTTGCATATGTATTATTGCAGTGTGCTCTATATGGGATTGTACTTGAAAACCACTAGGAAGCTGCAGCTTATCCAGAATATAACAATGTGGGGAGTGATGAGGTGCCATAATATACTGATGCAACATCACAGTTCTACAATATGCATTGGTTGCAAGTTGGTTTCTGGGTGCAATTTAATACCGCTGGTCATGCATGACATAGGCCTGGCAATCTGGGGAGAGCCAGTTTGGTCTAGTGGTTAAGGTAACAGACTAGCAACTCAGAGGTCGTAAATTCTAATCCCACCTTAGCCATAAAAGCCAGCTTGGTGACCTTAGGTCAGTTACTCTCTCTCAGTCCAACTCACCTCACAGAGTTGCTGTCGTGGGGAAAATAGGAAGAGGAAGATGTGTTAAATATGTCCCCACCTTGAGTTTTTTATAAAAATAATAAAGGTGGGATACAAATGAATAAATAAAATAAAAATAAAATAACATATATTTTCTGTTCACCCTCTATGATCAGACAACAACATCTGTGTAAAGTAAATGGTATTAAGAGAGAGTTCTATACTTGAATGAAGATTTTAATCTAAATCTCCTAATGCAAAAACATAATTTTATCCTCATACATTTGATACTGTTCTAATCACTGCACCTGAGGGTTTTTTTTACTTTTCAGTGTAGTTTACAGTTTTGGGATTCTTGGTGGTCTCCTCTCTATATACCAGCTGTAACAGTGTGTAGAACTAGATTGAAATTCAATTCTAACCAGCCTGAGATTCCTCCAATAATGTGGAGAACAGCCCCTCTGCAATTCACAGTCGGACCATTTGTAAGAGACTGGGAAATAAATTGAATTCCAAAGAGGACAAGTAGTCCAATTACTAATATTTCCATAATCTTATTCCATTCAATTTTAACAAAACTTGGTAAAGAAATTCTGGAAGAGGCTGTGTCTTAAAACAAAGCAAGACCTGACATTAACCCGATTATTACAAAATTATTTCTACAAAATAAGTTCTACTTCTGAAATCAAATTTCTAAAATTTGAATAAGAAAGAAGTGAGTTGACAGTTGCATTTGAGCAAAAACACTCTAGTCTCCTGCAGTCTGGGAGCTCTCACAGGATTCAGTTTCCAAAATCTCAGCAACAACATCACCAAGAGGTATCTCAAAGAATACTTTAAGATACTCTGTGGCCTTCTGTCTCACTGACACATCTCTCAATTGCTGCTCCATGTCTCTCTCCTTCCTTCCTTCCTTCCTTCCTTCCTTCCTTCCTTCCTTCCTTCCTTGCGTCC
>JANHZU010007780.1:19832-45687 GCA_032468055.1 Acrochordus granulatus | reverse complement strand
AAATCCAGTCCAGATGCCTGTTTTTTAAACTTTGTTGCGATGCAATTAACCTGGACGAGTGAGAGTCTTCACAGACAAGCTTTTTTTAAAGTATATCACAGCACATCTGTGATGGCTCCATCAAAAGTTTTTCAATAGAAGCAGTCTTTTTTTTCAATCATTTTTCCATGTGAAAAATTATGAAACATATCCCATCTTGATAAAAATATTTCCATTTTATAAAAAAGGAAGGCATGTTTTGATAAATTTTCAATACTGGAATGTTTCTGGGTGTTCCTGCCAGAAATCAAACATTATTGGTGACCAGTTTTTGTTAAGTATTCTTTAAAAATGAAATATTGAGAGTATACATGCAGTTGAAAATCAAGAAAGAAAAATATTTATTGCATTTTAAAAATGTATTTTCAAAACTCAGTATGATTTTCATTTGACATTCTACTTTTATTTTTAGAGGATCATACATTTGAGTATACCTTATCTGTGACAAGAGAGAAACTACATTCTAGGAGCTGAAATGTGTATTTCTTTGTGTTTGTATGACCATGAGAAAGGTTTATGCCCTAAAAACTGTATTATACTCATTAAAAGCAGATGGATAATATACATTGAAATTTTTTCCACTGAAATAAATTAACCTTAAAAATTCATTTTAACTAGTTGATGTCATTTTTTTTATCCAGAGAAGCATAGCAAATCCAAAAGGTTTTGTTGTTGTTGTTGTGATTAGTATATTGATCACTCATCTCAGTATACCACAGTTCAGTACTGAAGAGTGAAATACTTCCAGCTTGGTAGAATTGGGTGAATATTGTCTTCTTCTAAAGTTCCAATGAAAATCTTAATTTTTAATGTTGAAATATGTATTTTATTATTCTGTCCTCTTAGAGTTGCAATTTCAATCACAAAAGATCTTCCAAAAATAAGATTGAAAAAAAGATCTTTATCTAGTTTCATCGATGACAATATTTTATAAAGGCCCAAGTTGACAGAAATAAAAGAAACGTGAATGATGATCGATGACAAGTTTCTTAAAATTTTATTTTCATAATAAAGAAATCTAAAATAAGTGTTTTCCTTGAAGACAGTTCCTGATTCTGTCCCTGGAATCTGTAGGTAAGGCAGGAAAATCTATTGCCAAAAATTTGGGTGTAGTTTAAATGTTGTTAAATGAACTCACTATAAGCCTGTTTTTTTATGATATACATTATCTCTTTAAGTATTTTCAGAAAGTTCTCCAGTTTTCAAAATGTGATCATGTTTATTCAGCATTCTATTTTTAATTTTGCACAGAAGTTATTAAAAAATTGCAATCCTGTTTTCAGTTTTGACAGAATGTTTCATGTTATGAAATTGAGTCAGAGATGCATAAATTTGTTGTTTCTGGAACTAAAGCTTGCAACAGTGTTAATATCCGGCTCTAGGATACTAAACTCTTTCCATTAGGATAAAGGGAAATGTGCAGGCTGCATTTGAGAAAACTCCCTTTCCAAGACCATCTGCATTTTATCCTTTATAAAACTTTTTCCTATCTTATGTGAAGCATGTTCTAACTACATTCACAAGAACTACAATAAAATTCCATATCATTTAAAATATTATCAAGAAAATTATACATGATTTGTCATGATTCAGATTAATATCCTTCATTGCATGGTTAGACATGCAAGGAATTTGACACCAGTATAGCAGCTGTCAGTATACTCACAAGATAACAGTAAATAAAATAACAACATAAATGAACAAAATTAGGTATTCAACAGTAAAGTGTGCATTCAAAGTATAGCAGCCAGTAGAAAGGGAATATTATAAAGTTTAGAATTAGAACCACAATCTATTGATAAGTAGTATACATGTTAGACAGTACTTCTGGGTTAATTTAGAGTTCTTTGTAATTTGTGTCTTATCATATAACATGAGTTAGGTATTCAGATGAGTGATGGCACAGGAGGAAAAATTGTCCTTGTGTATGGTTGTTTTGATATGCAATATCCTATAGGACCATCCAGAGGGAAGAGATTCAAACAAATTATGTCCAGGGTGAGGGGGGTATGAAGATAACTTTTCCTCCCTTCTTTTGATCCTCTCAACACACAGGTCCTCCATGGAGGGCAGGCTAGCTGCAGTTATTCTTTCTGCAGCCCTGACTGTTTGGTGGAGTCTGTACCTGTCCTGCATGGTTGCTGCACCGAGCCAGACAGTTATAAATGCACAAAGGACAGACTCAGTGATCCCTCTGTCGAACTGTATCAACTGCTAATGCAACCAAAAATTATAAAGTAGAGTAATATTCTGAACTAATTAATATTTCAGTGAGACCATTGCATTCCAATATGAGGAAGGTAAAAAGATTTCCCTGACAGTTGCGACTGACTCCAGAGTGCGGAGTTTCCAAGATGAAGAGCCAGCTTTCATCCAAGAATACTTCTGTGGTCATGTGGCTGGCATGACTAGATACCAAAGGTGTACAGACACTGTTACCTTTCTCGCCAGAGTAGGTGGGACCTATTTATCTACTCGTGCTTGCATGCTTTCGAACTGCTAGGTTGGCAGGAGATGAGGTGGAATGATAGGAACTCATGAATCACTGCTACAATATAGGGTACGATAGATAGACAGACAGACAGACAGATGGATGGATGTCATCTTCTGAAGCATTTAAATGCTATTGCTTCAGGACTGTTGAGCCAGAATAGTTGTATGACTGCAATTTGGGCTCTGTTCTGCAGCTATTCAAAACCAATATCTCTCTAGTTTAATTTTATCACAGTTCCCCAGTGCGTATTCCATTTATAACATCTGCACTTTAGATTTTCCATTCTTGATTCTGAGTTTATATATGTGTTTTCATCTTAAATCCATAGATTAGTAATGCTATAATGTATGGGATAATATACCCCAAAAAGATGATATATAGGTGTTATGTAAATATAATATATACTTTTTACATTATGCAAGAGTCTTAGCCACATTCTTCAAAAGAAAAAGTAGTGATATTTAAAAAACAACACAAAGGATAACAGAGACATTAACAGGTATCTATGTAAAGAGATAAAAAAGATTTTATATTTTCTGCAGCAATGGCAAACATGAAGAAACGTAAATGGCATGAAAAGAATAAACAGAATTGTGAAGGTCGATCAGCTGCTTCTATTTATCCTCTTAGTAGTACAGAAAAGGGTAGTAGTATCAGTTACAGTAAAAAAATAATTGCTACACAGCCACTGCTTCATTTACCAAAGACATAAATGTGCATCTGTGGAATCACTGTAAAGAGCTGTAATTGTGGCTAAATAGTTTGTAAAACGTAAACCAGGACCAAGTATTCATATAATAATGTATCAAGAGTTAGGGAGCATGGTGGTAAAGCAGTTAAGATGCTGGGCTTATTTGGTTAGAAAGTTGGTGGCTTGAGTTTGAGACCCGAGTGCTACTGCGTAATGGGGTGAGCTCCATTTCCTGCCCAGCTCCTACCAATTTAGCAGTTCAAACGCATGTAAATTGCAAATAGATAAATACGTACCATCTTCAATAGGAAAGGTAACAACATGCCATGCAACTCAGCATATAATCAAGCTAACCATATGACCAAAGAAGCTTCTTTGGATGAACACTGGCTCAAAAAGGAGATGAGCACCACCCCCTAGAGTTAGTCACAATTGGCAGAGGAAACCTTTACCTTTATATGAATAGTTTTATTAGGGAAGATCAAAACTAAATAAGGATACAAAGTTTGGTATGAGTCCATCATAAAATGCCTAAGATATAGAGAAAATCCTAATGACTAAGGGACAGTTTATTGCTGAAAATCCAATTTTAGTTTCTTGGAAAGCACGCCAGTCAAGAATAAGTTTTATTCTTGGTACCTTAATGAATGAATTCTAGGCTGAACATTCAGAGAAAGAAGGTTGAATGTTAATTCAGAAACAATTTTGAATTCCTGAGTAAATCAAGGTGATATATATATATTCTGGAAAATCCATTATTTTGATTTACCTGTACTACCTTTAATAATAAGCATAGAAATTATCTGCTACTGCTACTTCTATTCTACATATGCTCAAATGGATGAGTAGCTCTACTGTAGTCTCTTGTGGTTAAAAAGATATCGTCTACTTGAGAAGCCAATACCATAGCATGGAGATGAGAAATGAAATGAGGCTCTGTGAGATTCCAAAAATGTTTTTCCCCCCTAGGGACATGATTACCTACTGTGGCCCAGGACCTATTAATAAGATGAAATAGAATTTCTAGGGAATTTAAATGACCTCCTACTTTATATCCCCAATCAATCCAAGCCCCATCTTCCAAAATGCAGTCAGTACAGAACCATAAGAAGCATGTATTTAGAATATTCTAAGTAAGCTTTAGAAAGATTATTCCACTGTATTTGGAATTATATGTGAATTTTTGTTTTTGTGAAATGATAAATGGAACAATATGCAATTTAATTTGTTTCAATTATTATATTTATATCCACTTTTCTTCTTATTTAAGATGACTTATAGCAGAATACATTAGAATCCTTATAACGGAATATGTTGATATTAACATCACTTCAGTAATATTATTGAAGAATAATAATTTAATAACTTGGCTAAAGAGATTCATTTTGGCAATTTGCCTAAATATTAGTAGACTGGGATCAAGCATATAGATTTGAGAAGAATATGCCAAAATCTGGAAGACACACAAGACAAGGCCCTGTCCCACATACCAGATCAATTCAGCTGCTGGTAATAGACACATCTTTCTAGAATCCTAGGTCATAAAACAAAGTGTATTTTGTGGTAAATATGAATTATTTTTTGTGTTTGAAACATGCTATCCCCTGGAGATAAAAATAGAAGAATCAGAGCTCACAACTCCATATTTAAAGGCCCAAATTCTTTGTTTGAGAAGTGAGGATCATCACTAACCATTTTTCTGCACATTTTTTTCTCTTAATGAAAAAAATACATCAGTCTTCCGGGACAGATTATTAGTTACCATTGTTAAATTTTCCTCCTGTGTTTTCCTTCCAGCTATCTCTGTAAGGTTGTTTTTAATTCTATTTTTTCATACTATTTTTCCCTTGGCATATATTGACATTTCTTCATGCTTTGGTGCTTGTATCTCATCTGTTACTGGATTTGATTTTGATGGTTTACTTCATGACCTCTGTGTTTTCCATACGTTCCTTGAAGTCCTGAATATAATCAATCAGGTATACACAAACTATGAAGTAATTCCACTTCCCTCACATGCCTTTAGATCTGAGAAGCAATCTTAAAAGAACACTATGCTTTATCACTGTGCAAGTGCATCCAATTTCCTGATGTGATTTCTGAACATGATGACACACATGTTTATTTCTCTCTCAGTACCCCATCTGGCAGACTTTGAGACTGTTCTTCAGGAAGCTAATTTACAGTTCCCATTAGCCATGCTTCAACTAAAACCAATTTATTTGTTTGAATAAATGCCTGGGATTTGAAAGTGCCTCCAATGATGAATTAGGATCTAGTCATCTTGGGAAATAAAAATAGTTAACCTTTGGGTAGCCCTTTTTATTTATATTTTGTTGGCTCAGGGCAACATATATTATAGACATTTTTTAAGTTTACAAATAGATAAAATATAACAGCCTGGCTTTGCTTTATTCCCTTTTAAATGCTTGAAATTAGTCCCTTTTGCAATTCATTTCTGAGCATCCTTTTAATCCTTAAAAGTAAATAAAGGATTTACGGATTAGCTGATTGCTATATTTATGTCCTTTTACATGTATTCTATTCTATTTCTACATTAAACTGTATTGTTCTCATCAAATTTCATAAATGTATTTTAAATATCTGTTTTATTTATTTTTATTTATTTATTTTACACATTTCTATGCCACCAATCTCCGAAGACTCTTAGCGGCTTACAAACTTTAGACATTTTTACAACTGTATCAAACCCCACCCCCCCACTGGCTGGCAATATTCACATCTGGGGCATCCTCTGCAGTTCCTGCTCCATCCCCGAGATAGGCAAATCCAGCTCCAACTCGCTGCTGGCCGGCTCTCCCCGAAGGGGTACCCATTTATCTAATTGCATTTTTTTGTGCTTTCGAACTGCTTTGTGGGCAGGAACTGGAGGTGAGTGATGGAAGCTCACCTTATCCTGCAGTGCTGAGGCTCAAACTGCCAGAGTGCTGGCCATTTCTGATCAACACAACTGGCGTCATTAAGCCACTGCGGCATCGCACCTCCTTATTTTATAATATATATATATTACTAAGTAGTAGATCACAGTGTGAATCAAAAAATGTCAATTGGACTTTATGGAATGCTAAATATAGTTTATAAATTTTCCAAAGACTATTAAAATTTAGATTTTTTTTATAAAGTTAAAGATACTTGAACTTGTTTTTTTCTTCTAAGACATCAGGAAAAGTATGGAGGTTCATCTGGTTTATTTTAAGCAGGCTTTAGTTAAGTATTTATTTATTTATTAAATTTATATGCTGCCGAATTCAAAAATGACTCTCTTATACTTTAGTTATGTATAAGTCTGATCACTTTCAAACATTGTGAATACATATACAGTAGTGCAATCCGTTTTTCCGTATAGAATTTGCATCTCTGAAAGATTTCCTTAGTTGGTGGCCACCCGTCCATTTGACAGCCTGTTCCACTGCTGACAACTCATTCAGTAAGGAAGTCCTTCCTTTTGTCTATTTTAAATCTACTGTATTTCTTTGTAGTTTTTAGCACTGTGCTCTCCTGTTACCAGCACTTTGGTTTCTAGAATTGGCTACAGTTCTCCAAATGGTATTTGAGCAGGGTACAGTTGAGTTAGCTCTATGTCTCCATTAATGCACCCAAATATAACACATTTTAAGGAGCTATTACAAGTTACAGCTTTTCATTAACTTGTGATTGACAAAGGCACCCAGTTGCCCTTTAATATTTAATCCTGCCAAGCCAGGTCTCCTGAATCCTATACTTGTGTCTTGCATTATTCCTATTTAGATGCTATACTGAACTTTACAATTTTTTTCTGTTATACATTATTGAATTTATTCATTCCATCTGTCTACTTCTTTCTGAACCTTCTTGTCATATAAAGTAGAACCATATCTTCCAGCTTTTTTTCATTTCCCATCCTTAGAATCCACTCAGCAATGTGCTTATCTAAGTTACAGATAAAATATTGAATTGAACTGTAGTAGACCCAAGACAGCGACTTGTGTTACACTCTCAATGCTTCTCTCAGTGCTAGAGCTCTTAATTAGCACTTTGGGTATGGTAATTTAGCCAGCTGTTCAGTCCACCTAGCAGCAGTTTCATCTATCCCAATTTCTTCATGTTATTACAAGATTACTGTGGGAGATTATATCAAAGGTTTTATTGTGGTCAAGTAAACTGTATGGATTGCATTTGCTTGAACTAAATTAGTACCTTTACCAAAGAAGGAAATAAAATTAGCCTGGCATGATTTGTTTATAACTCAACCTGGCTCTTAAGTTTAGTTTAGTGCACACAAATATGCTGTTTCTTAATCTGTCAAGACTTTATCTAGTATTGACACCACAGTGACAGATCTGCAGTTTCTCAGTTCCCCTTCTCCCTTTTTGAAAATGGGGCACTTGTTTTTCTCCAGTGTTGTGGGACCACAGCAAGTCCACCAGGCATTTTAAAAAAAATATAGTGAGTGGTTCTGTAATATCCTCCATCAATTCCTTCAGAATTATAAATTGTAATCCATCTGACACTGGAGACATGAATTAGTGTAGATTAGCTAAATTCTTTATTACTATCTGATTGTCTACCATATGGTCAGGTCTTTCCTTCTCCAATGGCAATACAATAACTAACTAAACCTCCATTTATCTTCTTAGAGAAGACAGTGAAAATAGGAGTTAAGAAGGCTTGTCTTCTTAATATCATCCTTTACCAATATGGCATTTCCTCTTTTCAATGGATCTACACCTTCTTGACTTTTAAATCTAAAGTATACAAAGAAACCCAATAGTTGAAAATATATCTCACCACATAGAACACTCCATTTCTTTATAATTTCTGAAATAAATACATTTTCCCCTCCCTATTCTTTGGTGGAATATTAAGAACTTTTCTAATCATTTTATTCATTTACTGTATTATCTGATTATTATTTTTCCCTTGTTTTCCATTTTATCTAAATCTGATTTGGGTTTCTTGTAATTGTACATTATCTTCCCTTTTGACTTTGCAACTTTTTTTAATATTTTTTCAACTGGAAAAGAACCTGAAATTGGCTTTGAGTTAAGGCTTTCTGGATACTTTAAAACCAGAAAAAAGTGTTTATCCTGCTTTGATTTTCATAAAGGATAGAGAGATTTGCATTTAATATGGCATTTTTTCCATTGGAAATGGCTTTGAGCATCTCTCATACTGTAGCTTTAACTACTTACTGTTTGCTGCAGGGGATAGAAAAAGCAGGAAACACACAGAAAATGTCACAGCTGAAAGATTTTCAATAATCCCGTGACATATGTTAAACATTAAAGCTCCTTCAGCAAGTCTGATGTGCTCACTGTCATCATGGGACCAGCAGTTAAAGTGCCCCAGCGCTGCCAGGGAAACATTATCCTGGTCCTAATTGAGAGTGACTTAACTAATGTTTCATTTCTTAATTAGTCCTTGTCAGCTGCTGGAAGGCCATGGATGTTGCTGGTGGCTTGGGGCTGATCCTTGTTGCAGCTGATGTTGTTCCAATAGTCAGCAATTTTGGGAAGATCTGCAAAGTAGATCTGATGTTTGGGAGACAAACTATACTGTAAAAAAATGTGGGTAGGTCTTCCATGAACAGTGCAACTCTAAGAAGAACTGGCAACAGGAGTGGTGACAGGGCTGGTGTCCTCTGGATTCCTTCGATCAAGCAATGATATATTTTGGCAAGGTTTTGCCTATGATCCATATAAAATATCTGACCCAAAATGTCTCTCCCATTGGAGCCTCTTCCAGGTGTTCAACATGTTATGTGGTTAGTTGGATTTGCCATATTGTCACTATTATAATTATCAATATATCTGTCTGTATATCTATCTATCTGTATGTACCCTGTAAATTTAAATCACACACATACATGTCCGTATGTGCATGTTTATATGTGTGTGTGTGTGCTATATATATGCTATGAACTGCCCAGAGTCATTTGGATTTGGATGGTACCTAAGTCAAATAAAATAAATAAATAATATACAAGCTAAACTATACATACAAGTAGTTGTACATACATTACAGTTCCATTGGCATGTACTTAGTTTGGAAAGATATCAAATTTTTCCATTTGTTACTCTATTGCTTGATAGAGGAAAATAGATCCATTCCAGGTTACTGCTAGGAGAACTTAAATAAAATTTGGTTACAGTGAATTGGGTTCCTCTTCAGAAATGATGAAATAAGTTGAAAGAAATGTCATTCTTCATATGAAGATCAGTATTAGACAGGAGTGCTTTAATTGCAGAAAGCAGCAAATGGGGAGGAACTAAGTGGAATTATTTGGATCAGGGCCAAAGAAGCAAGGAACAAAATTATCTTCCCTCCCAGAACTGCTGTGAGCAACAGAAGGGGAAAACATACAGTCACAATATGAATAGCATCTGGAGATAATGGGGGAGAACATAATCTAGAAATGATTATCCAAGCAAGGAGAGGATTTGATACATATTATACAACTGCAGTAAAAATAAAATAACAACCACAACAAAATCATACCACCAATATTTTGTTCCTGATCTTTTTATTTACTTGGGAATTCCAAGTATACGGCATGTAAATAAAAGTGCCAATTTAATGTCTTTTAGAGGAATAAAACTGTCAAAGGTCTGTTTCCGAGCATGTTCAATCATCAACTGCAAATCTATTAACTAGTTCTGATAAGATATCATTTTATCTGTTGTATTTGCCACTGTTTGGGACCAATATAACTGCAAACTCTCTATATTTTTTCAACTTATAAAAGCTGAGAAAGTGAATCACTCCTACCCTTTGTTCATAGTTATTACCATGACTTCTATTGTATGGCATGTGTGCTAGCACTACCCTCAACAATCTTCATGCATTTTGGTACCCAACCCTTTGACTTCATCTAACATCATCTGTCATCATGCTATCCATATTCAGTATAGCAATGCAATCACTCCCTATAAATGGAGCTGAAATGCCCACATTATTTATGTACTCTCTGTTCATATATGGAACATGACCTTGCACAGCCCAACTGAGTACCTTATACCCTTCTTGTAACCAAGTGCAGCCAATATTTGTTTTTATGTTCAGTTAATTCTATTATTGGGGAACTGTCACTCCTGCCATCAACTTCCTCACCATCTCACATTTGTATTTCAAAGAATTTCTGAATGCTTTGTAAAATTACCTCCACATACACAGATAGTGATATTAATTATAGAAATGCCTCCACCTTTAGGGTGAATTCCTGTTTAATTAATAGCCATGATGTAAGACTGAGATATTCATTTAACTTTCTTAATTGCATACCTAAGTACTCATGTCAGGTGGATGCTAGAAATGCCAACCTGCTACCTCCAGAATATAGCAGAAATATTTTTCAAGTTCTCTGAGTTCTACACTGTGTTGCTACATACATCCTGAAACTGAGAAATTGAAGTCCTCATTCCCATATTTTTTTTCCTCACATGATACATCCTTTCCTCCCTTTCCCATTTCTAGGAGGTTTGCTGTTGAAACTCACATTTACGATCTAATATCTGACAACATACATTTTTGCAAGATGTAAAAAAAAATCAGTTGCCTAATTTTAGTAACTTCAAGGTATATAATCATCTCTATTAGTAATAATATGCTCAAGTCTCCAAATGGTTGTTTACTTTGAAAGGATGTTTTCTACATCCCATTCTGGCATTGTTACCTCCAAGGGATGTGCTGATGAGAGCAATAATGAAGATACATATTGGCTTAACTTAATGTAGCAGACAAGGTGAAGGGGAAAAAAGCTAATAGGCTGTATATAGAGGCATAATGCAGAACCTAATAAGCAAACCGGGATTCATTTGAGGATCCCCAAAATTGGAAAGGAACATCCAAAAAATGCAGACATATTGGCCTCAAGGTATACAATTGGCTGCGTGCTTTTACTCCCAGTAAAAAGGAATTATCCAAAGTGTGTCTTGGTGGGTGGGGACAACTCTCTTACAAAAAGTGATTCCTTGATAGCACGGAAAGAAGATATTTTTTTTGTCAAATATATGCCAAAGATGAAAGTAGAAAGAAGATGCAACAAAGAAAAGCAAAGTATAATGTGGTTTTCCTTTAAAACACTCTCATATTTACAGCTACTAGTGAACTATTTTGGCAGGCTAAACAGAAGAAAAAATGTATCCTGACCTGGTCTTACCCATGTTTAAAGAAATCAATGTGCCAGTTTGTTTTTGTTCTGTATTAGCTTGTCATGCCAATGTTTCTGTAACTTGTCATTTTCATCATCCTCACTGAATTAAACTAAATTGTTCTCACCCAGAGGGTTTTGCTAAGCAAACGTACTCTGATTCAGAAAGATGTGCCTTAAATAAGAGCATAGACACTGGGAGTGACACACTTTGCAGTATCCTTTGATTCACAAAGTGATAAGAAAAAAAATAAAGCTTATTTATTGAAGCAGGGTTAGGATTGGCTGCCCAATAGTTGTTGCATATTTCAGTTTATCATACTAATTTTTGCTAGTTTATTCAACAAAGTCATTTTCAGACACATAGAATGGATGGCATTCCAACATCTCCAATTTATAGGACAGTGAAATTTACAAGGTTTAGACGTACAATTCATTGCTGATTAATAAGTATTATGAGTTCTTTTTCTCAACTTCTATTTCTTTCTTCCTCTAAGCAGTACAATGAGCCTTCATCACTTGCACAGTGAAAAGGCTGTGCCAATTTAATTTAATCTTGTACTCAAAACCAAACTAGACTGATTCAAATATGTTTAAGATAACTTTACATTAAACTAGGGCTCCTCTGAAACTGACCACTTCCAATTTTGAAACTTCTAAAGCTCTAGAAGACCTGAGATAGGCCCATGAATTCCTGAACCATCTGAGATGGCCATTTCTCATTATGTGAACATGGAATTACTTCTCAAGGCACTGGGATCTTTGAAACCATGCTGTATTATTCCTAATAAATATTAGTATAGTTATAGTAAATATCAGTACATTCTAAATATTAAAAAGCATCTGTTTTCAATTTGGTACCTTCCTGTGATATTTCCTGAAGGGTTTATTTATTAATTACATTTATCTGCTGCCCAGCATGCTGCAAGTGACTCTGAGCAGCTCACAATAAAATTATAATATAAACATATAAAACCACAATATAAAATAGAATTAACAAAAATTAAATAAGATACAGTCAAGAAGAATAAAATAGGGAGGGCTGAAATAAAGATGGAGCCATCAATAAAGCAGCCATCTTGTTGATGGCAAGTTGTTATCCAGCCCCCAAACCAGCCCACAGAGCCACATTTTCAGCTGTTTCCAGAAGGCCAAAAGGGTGGGGGCTGATCTCATTTTGGGTGGAATGATGTTCCAGAGGGCAAGTACTGAGGCAAAAAAGGCCCATCTTCTGGACACTGCCAGCTGAAATTCCCTGGCTGATGGGATCTAAGGCATGCCCTTAACTGCCAGCATGGGTTGAACCCAGTGGGGTGAGATGGTCCTTTAAGTAACCTGGACCCATACCATGAAGGGCTTTATAGGTGATAACCAACATCTTGAACTGTACCCAGAAATAGATCAGCAACCAATGTAGCTCATGTAACAGCAGGGTTACACAGATCATCCTAGAAATCTCAAGAACTGTCTGTGCAGCTGCACTCTGTACCACCTGAAGCTTCTGGATACCCTTCAGGTGTAGCCCCATGTAGAGTGCATTGCAGTAATCCAGTTATGAAATGACCAGGGCATGAGTGACAATCAAAGTCTGTTGTGCCCCATCCAGACTCTCACAGCCTCTATGTATTGCAAGAAGGCAGTGACAGCTACACTCAAGTCACCAGGGATGAAGATGTAAAGTTGGGTATCATCAGCATATTGATGATCTCAATTAGAGGTTTCATGTAGATGTTAAAAAGGAGGGGAGAAAGCACCAATCCCTGTAGCATGCCATAAAGTACTGGCCAAGGATTGGATCTCTCACCTCTATTAACACCAATTGGGAGCATCCCTGGAGAAAATAACTGAAACAGTGAAAAACTGTGCCATCCATCCCCAGCAACTTTAGCTGGCCCAAAAGGATATCATGGTCAATGATATCAAAAGCCACTGAGAGCAAAATGGATGATCTTGCCAGATATCCATGATTTGGTCATCCATGAGCATGACCAAAGCCATTTTTGTCCCATAACCAGGCCTGAACCCAGAGTGATATGGGTCTAGATAAATCTGTTTCATCCAGGATCCAGGTGTTGGGACCTTAACTCTCAGGTTTCCCAAAACAATTGTCTAGTGTGCTTTATTAAAGACTTTTTTATAGACAGTAATTTGATATTCTATAAAATTGTTAATTCAAATGCATTTAGTATTAAATATGAATTTCTGGTGTCAGTGAGAGTTATGAATAAATTCCTTCCTGCTCCAGCTTATAATAGATTGATAACTTGTTTTACTTGGTAGTCAGGATGCCTTATCTCTAATTTAATGTATAACTTTTTATACACTGTATTGGCTTGTAATTTTTGTTAGTTGCCTATAATGATCATTAAAATAATCACACTGGATGTGACTTTAATAAGGATGCATGAGTTCTGTTACCTTGAGGACTGCATGAGTGATGTGTTAATCTAGAAGCAGGAGAAAGCAGGGCATCTTCAAGGCATCCATTTTCCTTCTTATATTTCCACAAAATACACAAACACAAGTTCAAATTTTGAACCATTGATGAAAAATGTTGTCCCTGTGTAGCAGAATAAATGTATATGATGTACTTAAATTAAGCTTCTCTTGAGAAGGCCTTTCTAGTTTATTACATGTACCTACATATACATTATTACACAATGTTTCTGAAAAAATAAGAAGGACTTTATAGACTTTCAACAATTGTGATTTTACTTAGGTTACTGGGCTTATGCTCTCATGCTTGGTTAACTTTGAAAACATCATATAGGAAACACTATTCACTTGTCCTTTTCCCAGTGAATGTGAACATTGAATACAACTTCTGTAGCCAATCAAGATAACAGGCAGTTTTATTATCATCCTAAGCCATAATCAACTTTGGTGTTAATTTACCCTTAATCAAATCATTGGTCTTAATGCATAACCAAATCATTGGTCAAGTGCAATGTGTGAACTTTAAATCAGGATATACATACATGCAGACATACATACACCCACACAAATATATATATACAAACACAGGGTATATCAGAAATCATGTCCCTTGGACCTCTTCCAAGGGCCTCTTCCAAGGGCTTTTAACATAAATACCTATTCTTTCTTGAGTCACTTTTATTTTAATTTTATATAAATTCAGCAGAGTCCTTTATATCCCTTGTTGCTGAATTTATAGCAATTGTATATTCTCTAGGTATACTCTCATAGTTGCAAGACTGTAGGGCAATGGACTAGGCAATTTCAAACAGGCAGCCTAATATCAGCCACTTTACTTCTGTATGTCAAAGAATGACATATAGAAGTAAAGTGGCTGATATTAGCAGTGATGACTACCTATTTTTTCACACAAAATCTCTTTATGTGTAAGTCTTTCCAATTCAATTGATCACAAAGCCACTGAATATAATGCATATCAATATGGTGGCTATGTAATACATAATTAGTTTGGAAGCTTATGAAGGACTGGTTGTCCCATCACAGAGAAATCAACAGTTTGCAGCTTGCTTGAGACTGAAAAATACTTTTAAGATAACAAAGACACAATCAAATCCTCACCCTCCTAAAATACTCAATTGCTAGGCAAGGAAGATTTTTTTTCATTAAACTCCTGATCAGCTTTTGGAAAACAATATTTCACAAAACACACTTTGGAAACCTGGTCTAGAAATCTATCAAAATCAATCTCACCCAGACTAGTGCTTATTAGATAGGTTGGAATAAATTCTCAATAGGCCCCAGGTAACATTCATTCGGTTAATTAGAATTTTGTTTCTCATCCTGAATTAAATGACAATTCAATTCATCTATGAAGTTAGGCAGAATGGCTTCCAGGTCTGATGCTCAAGGAGGTCTGAGCTGAAGAATTCTTGATTGAATAATGAATAGTTTACCTTCATTACCTCTGGAGTGGTTTATAATTCCCATCAAATATTTAAGGAAGAAAAGAAACTAACCTCTTGTATAGTCCATTAGAAAATTATTGCTGCTAGTTACTTTCTGCAATAAAATATTCATCCTCTTGATTCCTGCTGAGGTGTTTTCTTTTCCCCTTGCAGCAATGAAGTTGCTTGACCTCTTTGGCCTCTTGTAAAATATGACAGTAAAAATGCAGCATAATAAATATCCCCATCTCATCAGGGTTGCCTGTCAACTTGAAGCCCCTACAGTGAGGTGAAGTAGAGAGAAGGGTGGTTGTATCTTCTTATCTAACCAAGCTGGATCTCTAATGCCTCTTTAGCATACGACACACTAGTGTGCTGCTTTTAATTAGTTACGTGGTGTGATAATTAAGTAGTGTTTCTCTACAATTTTCCTCTTGTTGCTGAACTGAGAGGTGGGAGCTGTTCATGTAGGAAAGATGGAAGTTATTTTAACATTCTTAGTAATTGTGACCCTAGAGAAAAACAGCAAGTAAAATTCAAACTCTATAAGAATAATAAGGATTTTTTTGAAGGAGGGATTAGGCACTTCTTCCTTCAGTTTGTGACACTGTGTAGATTTACTCCTTCTTGTAAATTCTAAAAGAATAATAGAAGTCTCCCTTGAAATGAAAGTTGTGTACATTTTGAAATCCTGGAAAGCCAAGAATGAGGTCAAATTTTGATTAGATTGATACTTGACTAAAATAGTAGAAAAACAAAAGCATCTTATTCAATAGCCCTTAATTGTACAAAAGAACGTAATGTTGAAATTCATACAGTAATGGTAATGAATTAAAGACAGCCACAGATAGAAAAAGAGATGCAATCTGGAGTACCACTGCAAAGAAGCACTGGATCCAGATCATGCTTCTGTTATCAGATGCCTGGACTGCCAAAAGTTCATGATGAAGATATATTGGTTGAGTGGTCTTTTGAAAAAGTAAAAAAAAACAAAACAAAAAAGCAATGATGTCATAGCAGAAATGCCATGACAATATGAACTGCTATTTAGGATCTAGTGTAATTAACACAAAAAGCAAGATCAGAGTAAGTTAAATACTTACTAAATCCATTATTTCTACAACTGCCAAGAGCCTTTTGAGTCTAGCTGTTTGTCGTACTTGCTCTGTCCTTCCCCTGTATTCAGAATTGATGATGAAGAAAAGCAGGGAAAGTAGTACTTTATACAGACTGATTATGTGCCATCAGGTCATTGTTGATTCTTAGTGACTGTGTTGATAACCTCTTCTCTTCTTTTCTTTATCCATTGCTCCTTCAATGTTCAACTTTTGCTTCCATAGGATATTACAAGAAATTTTATGACTTGCATGATTCTGATCACTGTAAGTATAAACAAATCATACTATCTGAATATATTTTCCAAGGCCTTCATGGATGCTTTACCGAGTGTTAGTCTTTCTTATATTTCTTGGCTGCTTATTGTTTTAGAGTTCATGATTGATACTGAAAAGCAGAAGCTGCCCATCTCTTTGATATTTTCATTGTCAATTCTAAGGCTCATAGTTGTACATGTTGTTATTACTTTTTTCTTCTTTATATTTAATTTTAGTCCTATTATTCACTGTGTCCTTGACTTTGTTATTTGCAGATCCTTTGCATTTTGCTATTACAGTAGTATTATCAGAATAGCCCAGATTATCACTGTTTATTCCTCCAGTATTAAAACCACAGTCATCTTTTTCCAGTGCAACTTCCAATATAGCTTTTTTTTTCTGTGTCAGAAGTACCTGTAAGTCACTTCCATGGTAAGAGGATTAGCCAGTGCTCAGGGAATGACTGGGAGTTTCCCTTCATGTACTTGTTATTTTTTCCACCAAGGTGGTACCTTTTTATCTACTTGCATTTGCATGCTTCTGAGTTGCTAAGTTATCAGGGGTCTGGAGCAAGTGATGGGAGACCACCCTGACATGCAGCAGCAACTGGGTCTCGAACACAGGTCTGCAGCTTTTTAACCCCAGCATTCCAAACGTGTGAGCCATCACACCCCTAGCATATAAGTTGAATAAATAAAGGAATGGTGTACAGCCGTATCACACTTCTTTGCCAAATTGTCCTGTGGCTTTCTGATCTGTAATAGGTTTCTCTTGAGAACAATAAAATGTTCTGGGATTCCCATTTTTCTAAGTGCATTCACTAGCTTGATGTGATTGAAACAGTTTAAGGCCTTTCTATAATCAATGAAGAAAATAGTGACTTCTGTTTGGTGTTCATTGGCTTTCTCAATTATCCAGCATGCATCAGTAATAAAGTGTTCCTTAGTCTTGTCTAAAACCAATTTTTATTTCCTGTGAGAATCTCTTTATTCAGTAAGATCTATTGTGGAAAGCATAATATTCCTTTGCAAGGGTGATATAATTTTGTTTTGCTGTTTTATATGTTTTGTGATGATCTGCATAGTCTTAGTGTTCATAAAATAGGTGATCATATAAGTCTATAAATAAATAATAAACAAGCAAAGTCTGAAAGCAGTGCTGACTGAAATATGATATAGAGAAAGAGAGACTAAGGATCCACCTACATCTTAAGTAAATACTATGGCAGGACTTAAAGGCAAGCTCTATATTGCAATATAAAGTTATGCATATAAATACATCTAAAGCAGCTGTGACAGTAATGCTTCAAAATATATTTAAAAAATTCAAAGCATTGTAAGAACTCATACTGAAATATTTTCCTCTAATTTAGCTGCATATATTTTTTTTTCAAAACTTCAAGGGATAGACATTTAACCAGTAGGTAGTCAGACGAAGCAGAGATAATAATGCAGTACCAAATCATAATCTTTCTACAATCTGCAGATCATTCCATTTGGGGAACAGATGGTGATATTGTAAGCCTTGCTCCTCCTGTATACATATGGATCTGAACACTTGTAGTACTGTGGATGCTATTGATGCAATACTCATATAGTAGATGCAAGCTTTTGTTCAGTTATAAAATTGTATTTTACAATTTAAGAGAGATGGTGGAGGACAGGAAGGTCTGGCATGCTTCAGTCCTTGGGGTTGAAAAGAGTCAGACACAACTTAGTGATAGAACAACAACAACACAAATTTAAATGCAATGTGGTAACAAACTCTTAAATCACCACTTTCTTTAAATATGTTTAAAATCATCTCCACTTGGTAACTTGTTCAATTATTGTTCAATTAGACCAATAGGAATCTTCACATACTGTGGGAAAATAGTTCACATACTATGGGCAGAGATACTGTATTGACAAAAATGATAGTCATGGGAGAGGCTTTTTTTTTCCAGAAAATACCCTACAGTCCAGAAATAAAATAATTGAATGTGCATTTCAAACAGTTTTAAGTTCATTGTTTGATTACTAAAAATCACATTTCATGAGCTTTTGTACCTTGAAATTAGTTCTTTCTGCAAGTAATGGATACATTAGTCCTTTGTGGGCTAATTTCATCTTGCTACCAAAAGCAATGATAATTCTTCATTCCTTGAGATAGAAGTTATTTTTTGTTACTTTCTTCATAATGTTTCTTTCTGGTTGTATAATTAGACTCATGCTACTTATCAAAACCTTTAGATGTTTCCAACCAATGCTTGTTTTTCTTAGGGTTTCTATTTGAATAATCTTCCATTTTCATATTTGCATAGTCAACCATTTTTCAGCAGAAAGTCACTTGTCCATTACTAAAAATTATTGTGAAATAGAAACATAAATTATCTCCCTATTAGGTTAGAATACAGTATATAGTTTAAGTTGCTGGTGGTAATGAGGATGATGATGTTGACAATAATCACTAAATTGTTTTTTCAGCAATAAATCAATTAAAAATAAAGAAATGTATGGCTTGTGCACAGGTTTTTTAGGCTAAAAAATTTCATAATCTTTAGCATTCAGAAACCAAGTCAATTTTATGTTGGCTTAGTATGTAAGCCTTTGTGGTAGAGCAATTAATCAAGAGTAGATAGAGTAGCTATGTCAATCAACTCTGATTCCATATATCAGCCCAGGAAATTATATAGGCAGGAAACAGAGATAGAGAAACCAGAAATTGAGAAATAGTTATCTGCCTACCTCTATCTTGACCAAATACTATGCATTCTTTATTCTCTCCTGCATAACCTCTGAAGTTTCAATCTTAGTATATCTTGCAAATACTGCCTTAGGAAGACTGGCATCAAGATTTAACATCTACTGTACCACAAAGTGCTGCTATACCTCTTCTGAAATTATTTTCATGGACTTGTTTATTTTCACTTTGCTACAAATTATCTGGGGCAGGAATACAGTTAAGCTGGTACCCTAACCTAATCTTTATCTTACTAGAAATCTTATATGAAAATCTCAGTGATAAAAGCTGTGATGGGAGATGGTCAATATTTATGAACCCATTGTTTACAACCATGGCATATGAAAGTTTGCAATTTGGATGTAAGGGATATTCAGTAAAAAGTATGAACTCATGGATAAAATTCAAAAAGGAAATAAAAGTTTGTTGCGAGTATGTGAAGCTAAGAAAAAAGAAATGATGGAGCAGATCTAAAAAAAGATGGAGTTTTTAGAATTAAAAGAAGTAAAGAACAGAACAATTTTGATTGAAAATCAAATTAAAATGCTTTGGAAATATGTGGAAAAAGGATAAATAGAGAACCTCTAGCAGAATGAGTGGAATTAAAAATAAAATGTTTTGGATCTATATTACCTGAAGTCAGGAAATATAGAAATATTATTTTGGAAATTTGATGAAATGTAAGTGATATGTTGCACAAATTGAAATTACTTGAAAAAGGTAGAAATATAACAAGAAAATGAGCATGAAAATGCTGAAATGTGGCAGGGCTGCAGATGTAGATGATATAGTAGGAATGTTAAAATAGAAATGTGGTTTACTTATGGAGTGACTGTGGGACTAGTATAATAGGGATATGAAACAGCATCCATGACTAATGTTTAGGAGAATGATCTTATTGCATCCTATGAAGAGAATGGTAACAAGTGAATGTGAAAACTATAGGAGTATTTGTTTCTTAAATATTGGTAGTATATGATAGAATTCTGATAAAAATAGAAAATGTGACAATCTTTTAAAGTGAAGAGTGTAAATAAGGCAAAGGTAGATTAAATTTTTGCTCTTCAGCAAGTCATTAAGAAATATATTATATAAATGTGAGATAGAAATTATGTTGTACATTCCTTGATTTGGAGAAAATGAGTAAATATATAATCCATAGTTGGTAATTCAAGTCAAATAAAGTGAGTAGACTTGAATTACCAACTATGGATTATGGCAAATGTGGAGTTTAATGTGGCTGACAATGTGATAAGCATAGTTTATGATGGAAGTGAATCATGTCTGAGACTGAATTAAGTGTTTAATAAATGACAATATAGGTAGTCCTCACTTAACCCTAATTGGGACCGGTAATTCCATTGCTTAGCAAAGCAGTAATTAAACAAAGCATATGTAACCACACTAACATATGATGGTATTTCCAGCATAACCAGTTGTGGTAATTGTGGGATGCTGCAACCATCATAAATATGCAACAGTTTCCAAGTGCCCCAATTGCAAATGAAAATGATAAAAAATGCATTGTTGAGTTCATATACTTTAGTAAAATATACTTGAATGAACTTGTGCATCTTGGTATCTTTTCCACAGGGAATGTCATATACAGGATCCATCAATTGGGTCTTTTTAATTGGTCAGTTTCCCATCTATGAAACAGCATATCCCAGAGATTAGATTGAGTATAATACTTCTCAGTTTTTAAAAGCCATCAAGACCTTGATTTCAGATTTGACAAATGCCTTTGTCTTTGGTATTCGCTATACTGTCTGCTTCTCCTTTTTGGGGAACATTTAGATATGAGTTGTGATATTAGTACTAGATATTTGGTATTTATTTTTACCTCTTGTATTGGATGTGTATACTTCTCAAATTCTATCATGATTGAAGTCATCTATAAAGTTCAAAAATAAAATAATAAAAATTTACTGAAGATGGGAAAATGGAAGAAATAAAATTAAGACATTCAAATATTGGAAGATACATCGTGCATGAAATGAAGAGAAAATGGCAGTATGTTAGAGTATGTTTTTATCCACTTTATTGTATATAAGTGAGAACTGAGTACATCAGGAGAAACCTAAAAACTGAATGTAGTAGGAATGAAGTATTTGAGAAGTGTAAGAAGTGTAAAAAAATAAGAAGAATAGGATCAAATATAAATGGGTGATGAATGAATATGGACCGGACACAAAAGTGAATGACTGGCATGAGCATAAATATATAAATGAAGAGTAGATAGGTCAAGAGGAAGAGGAAATTAAGGAAATGAAGAAAATCAAGTTTAGGTAGATGTAATTGCTTTTGCTTGTTATTTCATACTTATTTCCTGCACTTTATTTTTTATTATTTATTGATCAAATTTATACACTGCCCATCTCACTACAAAAGTGACTCTGGATAGCTTACAAGTAAAAAGGCAACAACAAAATGCTTACAAAAATATACAAAATTAAAGAGAGAGAGAGTGTCCCCAAGGCATCAAGCATCCCTTGCTGTATACCACTATTGGATATGTATGCTAGTTGGCAGATCCAAGTCTTAATGAAAAGTGGGGGCCAGCCTTACTTCCAAGGACAAGATGTTCCATAGGCCAGTGGATGATCCCAACAGTCAAAATTATTTAGGCAACTGGGCCCATAATATGCCCTTCCTGCCAGACCAGGTTAATGTAAATGGGACAGGATGATTCCTCAGGTAACCTGGGCCCATGTCATCAAGGGCTTTAAAGGTCATAACCAACATCTTGCATTGGATCCAGAAGCACCCAATGAAGCTCATACAACAGAAGTGTTATATGGACAACCCTATAGGCATCCTTAAGTGCCTGCACAACTGCATTCTGCACCAGTTGCAGCTTCCAGATACTTTTCAATGGCAGCCCCATGTAAAGCACATTGCAGGAATCCATACGGGAGATGACTAGGACATGGAAGAAGGGCTTCCCAATCCAGGAAAGAACAAAACCAGTGCCAACACAAAAGTTCAGCAAAGGCCATCTTAGCCACAACTGTCATCTGCTCTTTGAACAGGAGTTGTAATTCCAGGAAGACCCCCAGATTATACACTGGGTGTCTCTGGGGCAGTACAACCCCATTCAGAACCAAAGATGATAAACTGCCAGATATAATACAAGAGCTTCACACCACAAGCATGCCATTTTACCAGGGTTCAGTTCAAACTTATTATTCCTCATCCATACCCTCATAGCCTCCAAACACTATGAAAGAACATCCATGGCATCATTTAGTTCAGCTGGGATGTAGATGTAGAACTGATGTACAACATTACCATGATGGTGGAGATTTCACCCAGTGGCTTCATGTAGATGATAAACAGGAGCAGCCAGACTATCAACCCTGCAAAACAGGGTCCATGGGTTGTACTTCTCATTCTCTACCAACACTGATTTGGACTAGTCTTGAAAGAAGAAGGTGAACTAGCATAATACTATGCCTCCCATTCCCAATTCCTGGAGTTGATCCAAAAGGATGCCATGGTCAATGGTATAAAAAAAACACAGAGAGGTCAAGAACCACCAGGAATGATGTCCTATCACTATCTCCATTTCTAAAAATAATTCTTTAAATGGTACCCCCTTTAATTAACTATCACTAGAACTAGGTAGACATATCACCTCCTAGGGAGCTTTAACAAGTCAAAACAGCATAGATCTAACACATAAGTGGCTGCACTCACAATCCCAAGGACTCTCTCCACAGGCCCAACAGGATCAAACTGTTCCCAGATAACTGGATAAGTCTGCTTTCCAGGAATCTCCAAAGGACCTGTGATATGTTTGGCATCAACAAATCCAAGCAATTTTATCTGACAGACACATAGAAAATTCCTCTGAATGGCCCTAAATGTAAATCTCTGAGCCCTTCCTTGCCCAATTTTTTACAATGTTGCTTATACTGAGAAGAGACTAGTGTGATTAGAATGTTAAGTATGTGTTAAATTTGTATGCCATGTTTGCCTCCAAACACTCAGGTTGAACTGTTCATGCTGTTCTTCCATCTCCATTGTAATTTTATTCTTTGATTTTATTCCTTTATATTTGACTGAGTGTAGCCATCAAAGTCAGTTAATAAAAGCTCTATGAGAAATAAATATTTGAAATTTGATTTTCCCATATTCAGGAAGATCTGGGACAGACAGGCTGATAGCCTCTTAATTATTTCCAATTCCTTATGCTTCCCAGGCTTATGAGATTTGTAGTAAATAATCACATTTTAACATCAAATTCCTTCATTGAAGGAAAAATAGTCAAAATCCAGACTACAGTAGGAAGGAAAGTCTCTTAATTGAACTCTGAATGCCAAGAGTTTCAGAGCATGATAATCACTGGATAATTGCATGTGAAAGCATCAAGGTAATTGGAAGCAACGTAATTATCAGTAGTTTGATTCACAAAATGCCATGACCCAGACTGTAGTTGCAACTTTATTTGTGCAATATTTAATCTTCCATATTCTTGATTACTTCTATCTATTCTATCTACTGTAATCTGTGGAGAAATATGGGTATATATATATATGTGGGCACTTCCTTCCCTCCCTCTCTCTCTTTCTCTGTCTGGGAGTGGTGATATAGCACTGTACTCAAAACTGCTTTTACCTTTCTTTTATGCAAAAGAATGACTTTCAATGCTGCTTTCCATGGTTGCAAAATAGGGTTTTGCAGTTATCTTAGTTAGGAAGAGGCTAGATAATGTTTATGTCCTGACTTTCACTCTAAGGTAGATTGTCTTTGGATAATTCTATTAATTCCTAATGAAAATCTTACAAAATAACATTTCCATCTATTCTTTTTCAGTGCCAGAACAGTGGAGGGCAGCTAGGGAGCCTATAGAATGCTGGAAGTATGAGTAACACAAACAGCAGCAACTGTTCTTCATTCTTCCACTTTGCAACCAAAAATAAATGATGGATGGATGGATGGAACACAAGCAAATTTGAAAAAAACCCAGAGAATTACATAAAAAACAAAAAAGAAAGGAACTTTTGGGAAACAGGAAGGTAAATTTTTAGCACAGTAAATCCAGAAATACACTTCATAGATTATTTTTAAAATTCTTAGGTTGGCATTACAATTAGACAGAATGAGAAATTGCTTCAGATAGCTAAATATGTCACAAAAGGTCAGCAAATTATTAATTAATGAATTAATATATTGTATTTTTATTGTTAAATAAGGAAGCAGCTTTATGAGAAATATTCTGCCTTGGGTATTAAAATCATTTACTCACTCTTAAGAACTGTAACTTGGATTGTAGCAAGTATCATTTCATATCCTCATCCAGGTCGCAAAATAATATTGGCCTAGATCCAGACCAATAGTCAAAAAATGTATGATGACAGATGTATAATCACCTCTTGATTTATCAGCGCTTGCTCTAAATCTCTATGAAATTTGATGCTTGGTTTCCAACATTGAATTTTAATTATCTATATCTTCAAGACAATTACACTGAAGACAATCTGGCTGTAGTATGATACAACATATGGAACTTAGATAATAATAATGAGGAACTGTATTAAATAATGTACCAGGAAAGGTCACCAGACAATTCCACTTTCAGGGTTCTCAGATAAGTAACTCAGCAGTGCCTCATGTTAGGAGAAATAAATATATCTCCATGAAACTATAGTCATTCCTTCTTCACCTCTGTTCTTCCCTCCACCACTTGGCAGTTTCACAGTAGATAGATGTAGATTAATTCAGGCATTTTTTCTTAACCTGAATGATGAGAATTTTAGATGCATTATTTTAATGTTTAAAATAGTTGGTCTTATGCTTCTCTTTAGTATCTTGGAATGCCTATTGCAAAGGATTCAGAATCCAACCACAATTAAAGGGCTCATGTTGCCTTATTAGAAAAGAAGCTTAAACAAACTAAGTCTGTCTTGGTTAGTTAAATGGTTAGTATCTTGAGATAGCAGGTAAATTATAGCCATCTACATATGTTTAAAAGATGAAACTGGCAAGGAAAGAGATATTAGCCAGAATGGTTAAAATGACAGCATGACATTCTAGGATTATTTAGGAAGTATGGAATTTGAAATGTAGAAAAATAAGGTAGTCCTCATTTTATTGTTCTTTTTACTTTTTCATCAGTGTATGGATGTAGGAGATATTATACAGACAGTTTTAATATTGTACTCATCCTTTCAACAATAAAGTAAAGTGGTTAGAGATGACAATATTCTAAGGCTCTAATCCTAGATACTTAGATAGGATTGGTATCAAAAGTTAAAAGTCCTTTTTATATCACCTTTTGATCTCAGTTATAGAGTTTACATGTGTGTATGTGACTTAACCAATGTCAGATCATATGTTGTTGTTGTATAGTCGCGCAGTCGTGTCCAACTCTTCGCGACCCCATGGACTACATTACGCCAGGCCCCCTGTCTTGCACTGCCTCCCCGAGTCTTCCCAAGCTCACACCCATCACACTGACTATGCTATCTATCCATCTCATCCTCTGCCGTCCCCTTCTCCTCT
>JANHZU010007778.1:328426-341046 GCA_032468055.1 Acrochordus granulatus | reverse complement strand
ACCTGACACCAGACCACATCTGCCAACTACTGGAGGTGTGTCTCAACACCACATATTTCCAGTTCAGAGGAAACTTCGACAGACAAAAACACGGCTGTGCTATGGGCTCTCCAGTCTCTTCCTTTAAAAAACAAAGTGAGAGAACCGGTGCTTTGAAGGAAAAAAAGTGCTAATTCTTGCTATTTTTGTCACAAGTTGGGCATTAAAGTGAAGTATATTTTCCACTTTATTATTGGGAGGGGCAATTTGCTTATCCTCATGCTATTTTGTTAACAATACATTATTTTACAAACAATACATTATTTTAATCTGCAGCTACTCACTGCAAACAATGCAACCTCTGTGTAATACTACTATTTCGGGATATATATGCATGACAAGAGACCTGGCCATTTCCTTTTTGGTCTGAGATGCAATCAAGGGGTGCAGGTTGAATCAAGAGGGAGCTTCCCTGATGCTTCTCACACTGGTTACTTGTCAGATGGGCTTTTCTTTTAGCGCTCCTCTCAAAATGAAGCTTGATTACCAACTCCTTTGACTAAATCTGTACACATCACCTACAGAAAACCAGAGCTAGCTGTGATAGGTGAGCTCAATACGCTAAGTTGGCCATCTGTGAAAACTCACCTCCTCTCCTAGTTCTGATTAAGAAGAATGATAAGTGAGCGTTTTCCTCTTAATTGGTCACACTGCATGGGACGGAAAATCAATGCAGCAGAATTTGATCCACATTAAAACAGTATCAGCTAGGGCAGTGATGGCAGATTTATGACACACATGTTGAAAATGATGCATCAGGACATTTTGGGCGACACGTCAGCATTCATCAATATCCAAGAACTCTTCTTGAAAGTACTCTCCATTCTATCATAATTTTCGGAGGCTGCACAAGAATCGGATGCGCTCTCATGCAGCTTCGAGGCCCTCCAGAAGTTGTATGAGAGGGCCATGCTTTTGTGCAGTTTCTGAAACTCATGCAAGAATGGGGTGAGCTTTCACGTGGTTTTTGGCAGTTGCAGAGGCCACAGAAGAGCATTCTCCAAAGTTGCTTCAAGAATGAAGGCCTTATGCGACCTGCGGAGCCTCGAGTAGGCTGCAGGACACGGCAGACCCTGCAGAGTGCTGGGCCACCGGAGCCATCGCTCTGTTCCCCAAGGCTCGCACACCCTGGGAAATGGCGGAAGGCAACCTTTTTGAATGGCAGCACTGGCACTAGGGCTGCAGTCGAGGTCCAGGTCTCTACTTCAGCCCAGTATCGGTGCTGCCGCCAATTGCCACTGTTCAAGATGGCCTAGATGTGTGAGAGGTAGAGAACTGTTTCTCTTTTATTCAGGGGTGTGTGTGATGCACTTAGCAGAGTCAAGTGAGGCATTTTCTGAATTTTTGTCACACTGAGCCCAAAAGGTTCACCGTCACCAAGCTATGACTCCCATTGCTGAAGCAAAAAGACTGTCAGTACCCACCTCGAGTCACTAAAAGTGAAATGGGTAGCTATATAAATTGAGTGAAGAAAGAAAATAAATAAATTAAAAAGGAGCTCAGCATTTGGAACAAAATAGGTTTGCATTTTTTTTGCACTTTTTTTGCTGCTTTGAAGATCAGAGGAGGTTATTTTAATGCAGCCGTGGGAAAGACTGTGAGTTGCCTAGCTTTGATTTGCAACACAGATTGCTCCAGGATCCCTTGTGATCAAACTGTTGGCCAACGTGGGGCATACCTTTCTATTTAAATCTGTATCAGTCTGCTTTAATGATGTCCATTGATTCAACCTCCTGGATATTTCATCTGTTTGATCAAGAAAGGTCCTAGCAGAATACATTTTACATTTGGTATCTGTTCCTATTCCCTTAATGCAATTATTTTCTCAGAAAACAAGGAAGGAGAATGACCATTTGCCTTTCGATCTAAAATGTAGCGCAAAGAACAGTTGCAGGGATTCCAGGAATCCATACGCTGAGCAACATCTCTCTCCGATACAGCAGCAACGTTCAAGAATGACCCTTCAGGCGCCATCATACATTTATTAGGGTGTAATTTAGGTTTTACAGCCTTTCGGGCCATCTGCTCTTTCATCTAATAGCTTTGTGAAACCATAGCTGGTTTGACAAGACCTACAGGTTGAAGAAAAATAAACCGATACAGATGCCAGGAAAGGTGAAGGCTTCATTGGACAGCGGAGGTTTTCTCCCCACATTCAGCTCACAATGAACATAAAACCTATTCCTCCAGGAGAGAAAATCAAGGCTCCTTTATCATAATAACTGGACAAGGAAGGATTAGCTTTCATCGAAGGCAATGATGGGAGATGCTGGAGTTGGGTTATCGCGGATGAATGAACCTGCAAAAGTTTCTGCGTTTATCATTTCCTCACTCTTCATTTATCACTCTGAGTTTATCATTTCAGGCATATGGGTTTCTCATTCAGCCAGGCTGTCCAGATGAAAACTGGAGTTTCTAGTTATTTAAATACTTTTATTCCCTAATTACTTTGTGAGTAGCAGCCAGTCACATCACTGGAAGGCTCGATCTCCCCTCTTCGTATTCAAAGGGCAGCTGGAAAAGATATAATCTTCCCTCTGATCGATTTATTTTTTCCCATGGATGAGTGCCCGTCTTTGTCAATTGATTTACAACGATCACCTCTTTTTTCGGCCTGGACATCTGGTATTATCCTGAGTTTTTTAAAAAGGTGATTCACACAATCCAAAGAAGGTCATTGCATAATTTTTCTACGTGCAGATTAATGAAGTATGGCTGGCCGACAATAAAGTTACCTCACTCCTTTATCAAAAGAAGCTCACGCTTAGCTTTCAGCCCAAGGAATTTCTTTGGAAAAGTTTTACTAACTCAGCAAACAATCCACATTTAGGCAAACTCTTTCATCTGATGGGTTTACGCAGTCAAATAGAGAATCATTTAGAAGGAAGAACTGCCATTTCTTGCCCATACTCAGAAGCAACTCAGCCCAGGAACGTTTCCGCTAGGGTTGGATTTCCCAGCGATGGAGAATTCCTCCTCTTCATTCTTTCCCAACAACACAGGCAGTAGGCTGGAGAAAAGAGAAGAGTCTAGCTGAGCTTTCTTCAAAATCCAGCATTCTTTTTAGGAATGGGATTTCTCTTTCTTTGACTGAGGAGCTGGCATGACGGACGGAGTGCAGGGACTCCCGATCTAGGAAATGGCGCAACTGGTGCACAACAAGGAGTTGGGCAAAGGCCCTCCTAGCCTGCTCTTTGAGCAGTAGACACGAGTCCAAGACAATCCCCAAGTTGCACACTCGGTCCGTCTGAGCAGTGCGACCCAAGCCTGTTGTCCCCCATCCAGACCCTCACAGTCTCCAGGCCTCAGGAGAGGGAGCAACAGCATCACTTGGATCACCAGGCTGGAGATGTAAATTTGAGTATCGTCAGAGTACTGATGATATGTTTGGCTCAACAAAGCAAGCCTACGCAATCCTACAAATCAGACTCTGTCGGCTTTTTTGAGAAATCTTCGAGCAGCGGACAATCCCTGGTATGAACTTATTAATCAGTTCTTTCCCTGGACATTTTAGTTATGCGGTGCGAGAAGTTTGGCTCCCCAGTAATCTTCTCTTTTCTCTGACGTTTCGCTCTGCTTGTCTTCGCTGCTCTTCCTGCAGTTCTTCGAATATACTGGTTGCTGCCTGATAGTATGTCTTTGTCTAAATGCCAGTTGGAGCTCAACACAGACGTGCACACATTTGATATCTCTTGCTTTTACTCTCTCTCTGTTCTTAAAAATCTCATTTCCAGCAAGAGCGACCTAAATTCGCTCAGGTGGCATTATGTTGATCGGGCTGGTGAAGTCACCAAGCAGTCTTATGTAGCCACAGCCTAGCCATCTGACTTTCCCTCTTATTCTCATATATTAGTCTTTATATTGCTGTAATGGACACGCACTCCTTGCCTTAGCTCAAGAAGGAAAAGGGGGGAGAAGCAGAACTCCTGCATTCAGGAAACATGCTCCTCTCCCTGCGTCCTTGTCTCCTTTGCTCGATCCACAAAAGTTGGCCAACCCTCCCATCGTTCCAATGCCAACAACGTGAGATAAACAATGCCACCCCAAGCTACCAGGAAAGGTGAAATATATCCATTCGCTCTCTCTTTCTCTCTTCCTCCAGGGATGAGGGAAAACGAATACGGGGGCCACAACCCTGCCTGTCCTTTCGATGTTACTTAACACTACATGCACATACGTCCACGTACTCCCAGTGACCTGCCCGCTACAAAAGTGGTCATTTAACGTACAGGTTGGGGGAGACAGGAGCCTTCCATAGGCAATAATGATGTGCACAAATTAGGAGTCTTCCCGCAAGAGGCCTATGCAGCTTGCCCTCTTATCCTTTGCTGCTACGCCTTCCTTTGTGTACCACTTCCGCCTTGTTCTTCCTGTTTCACGTCCTGCTGCAAGACAATCCACTAACATGTCAACTTACCTCTGGTTGCCGTCTTCCCATCCCTGTCTGATCCTGAAGGGTTGCCACATGTAGCTCTTCATCTCCGCAATCTGATCCCTAGACTTGATCTAGCTGCTGCTCTCGTTTTCCACTCTCATGTGCACATTCCTATTTTTCACCAAATTCCATTCATCTGTCTTTTTTCTTGTAACAAGATTTCCCCAAAGAAAGAGGTAAGGAATTTGAAGAACAAAAATCAACATATAAGGGGGTGTAGGGATGTGAGAAAAGCAAGAATGGTTTGCAAGAATAGAAGAATATGAAGAGGCTGAGTCGATGGGGTTGTTACAAACTAGGTTTAGCCGAGTTTCCTTTCCTTTTTTCCTTATCTCGTGCCTTCCGCTTTTTTGGCTGACTTTTCCTCTTTTCTCTACTCTACATAATGTGCTAAACCCCATATGGGAATGGCTTGATATGTATACATGGAAATGTAAGAATCATCCACATTGAGAATAAGTTCCGTATAGTGTCAGTGAAAGAAGCATTCACTCACTCACTCACAGGCATCTAATTCAGCAATCAGCAATTTCCTAATATTTCACATCTGGCTATCAGGTTACCTACCCAACTGGATGGAAATTCAATTAGAGAACAATTCACAAAATTATTCATTCATGCTTTTATTGAGTACAGAGGTGGAGCCAACCTGACAGCAAGTTGGACACATCAACCTGCCATCAAAGCAGCTTAGGAGCCATCTTACAAGAATTTGCAGCACCTGGCAAAAGTCCTCTTCACGTCAGCACATTTGCAGTGACATTTTGACTCCTCAAGAATTTCCCAAATTCTACAACTTTGTCCACAGAGACACGAAATGGCTACAAAACCTAGGAAGGAAAAAAAAGAAAACGATGTTGAAAAAGATCGAGGTTATACAGATTTGGCATCACTTCAGTTGACAGTTTGGAGCAGCTATGAAGAATACCAAGCTAAGTAGACCAACCAGATTCCTTCAGCAGCTGTCTTAGTTAGCATTTCACACCCATGCATGCACAGCACAAGCAGATGTCAGAAAAAGTGGTTTGATAGTGTATTTTTCCATGAAGCCTCCTCTTTTAGCTCCTGACCTTCTCCCAGCAAGTTATTAGTTCTCACCTGGAGGACACTTGGCCTCAGTTCCTTTAGCAGTCACAGTACGGCAAATCACTGTTACATTTCACTCTGGAAAATAAAACCAGTGGCTATTATTAACACATGAATCCTTACTCAAACAGGATTCTTTATCTCTGAAACTATTTCTGTGTTCCTGTCCTTTGTTTTTCTGTCATTCGCTTTGTCTCAAGCAGACATACATTCTGCATGTTCATGTACGGAAAACAGTAACTACCACATCATCAAACTTAGCCTGTGTTATAATGGATAAAGGGGAAGAGGGGAAAACTGGAGCTCCTCAGAAAAGAGCGGAACAAAAATCGAAGGGACACAATGTTTTTCCTGCGCCTATAGGACAGCTATGAAGAAAAATTAGCGAATCGAAACTGCTCAGAACAAAGTACTGAGCAGTTTTCTCCAAGAAGAAATCACATGACGAACTGAATAGCTTTCTCATCACCTGGGTTAGCCAGAAGCTCTCTTTTGGCATTGGTCAAAAAGCGTGAGTCCTTCCCGTAAGCACAATTTCTTCAGCTACCACCTGCTCCGATATCCATTTTTCTGCTCGTGGAACTTAACATTTTAATTGCTTTTAAGATGAATGGGAACCTTTACAGTGCAGTATGGCCTCTAATACATTTCTCGGCCTGAATGCTCTCGAGATCTTCCTGGAATGGAAGAATGTCAAAGGGCTGAATGGCAGCAATTCTCTCCGAAGGGTTCCCAGGTTCAGCATGAGGGGCAGGTGTGCTGGGAAGAAATGAACAAATGGACAATTTGTGTCGCATTTGCCTGGTGATGGAGTTGGCTTGGGATATTGCCCAGGAAATGGGCGGAGAGTTGAGCCGGAGATGCGTGAAGGATCTGGAAAGAGATCTCAGGATGGAGAAGGGCAGCCCAACATGGTAGAGTAAGAGGAGGGGGAGGGACCCTGCAAAGAAAGGAAAACAGACAACAGGGATGAACTAATGCTGTGTGCTGGGAGTATATGGATAAGAAGGAGAGAGGCAGGAAGGGACCTGTCTGGGAGGTAGCATAGGCAGGAGGCAGAACTATAATTTCAAAGAAACGAGCAAGAGTTTGGGCTTCAGATCCCGCTCTGGACTTCCATTCAGGCTGATGGATGATTATTTGTCTTTCCGAAATCCCAGGATGTCCTTCTCTGCTATATACTGCTCTATTCTCTCCATACTACTCCACATATTGGAGGGGGGGTTATGAGTTTCTTTTCTAAAAACTGAAACATGGATCTCTTGCGAGTTTAGAGGAAAACGGTATCGCGCCTTAGCTCAAAGACTGGCATAGCATCCACCTTATCAGAGCGTTAAAATGTCTGCATCGAGACCTTAATATTTTCCAACCCTGTCTGGAAGGCAGACAGTGAGAGGAAACAGCTGTCTGTTACAGGAGGTGAAGTGGAGTCTTGATCCTTTTTTTACACTTTTTCTCACACAATTGTTTCTTTAATACTTGCCCTCCAGTACTCCAGAGAGCTGTTCCTCACAAGGAGACTGCAGGACAGCCGCCTCCAGCCGGTTGAGAGCTCGCAAACCGCCGTCAAGTCGGGACGCACCCAGTTCACACATTTCCTTTTCGAATCAGTTTCAGAAACTGCTTGTTAATTGTTCCCAGCTATTAGAACCTTTGGATCAGCGGGTTTGAGAGCACCGGCTGAGTCTCCTTCAATCCTTGGCAAAAGACAGTTTTAACCGCCAGTCAAACAACTTACTTCTTTTAATAAAGAGCAAAATGATGACTAAAACTTTGATCTTAGGAAGTTACAACCGGACCAAGCGTCCAGATAAATTTGAAATAAAAGTTTGGAGCTAAGTGCAGAGCATCCTTCCCATAGGACAATGCTTCCTGTCGATCTTTTTTGAAAAGATAAGATTTTAAAAATTGGACGTCGGGGGAATTAGAGGGAACTAAAGATCACGATGAAAGGGGAAGAACACATAATGTCAACTTATGCAGAATGAAGCAAAATATTCTAACCCTGGACATACTGAAGCACGTTTTTCAACAATGGATTGAGGAGTTAATTTTAAGTGACAACAGAGGCATCTGCCTCTATGGAGAGACTACGTCAAAAAGATATTATGGGGGAGGAACAAGTTGTACCTGGCAAGATCGAGACTGAGTTGAGAGTGAATTTATGAATGACAGGCTACAGAAAAGACATACAAAGAACCTGTTCTGGTGGGCATTCAAAAAATCCCAACTGATGTCTTGATCATTAAAAAAGATATACAAACAATAAACCCAGAGTTTCCTGGATAATTTTCCTTTGCTGGATTTACCAAAAAGACTTGTTAGAGACAGATATATAAACAAATAAGCTGAGAAATCCTTGCCTTCTCCCAAATTGAATATTCTTGCACCAGATTTGTTTCTCAATCCATAATATTTCCGAGATAAATTACACTTCCAGTATCTGAATATTTTTATAAAACTGTTTTGATACTTCCCAGACAATGGCACTACCATTCATACCATTTTAACGCACCGTGACTGGAGGTTTCCTTGGCTGAAATGTTTGCCCTCTCCAACACGATCCACCACATTAAAAGTCTCCTCCAGTTGGCATGCACAACATTCTGATTACTTTGTGCACAGCAATTTTCCTTTCTTTTTTGCCATAAGGTCAATTGATTGAACTTAAAAAGCCTGAGAAGACCAGTCATTTTTCTACCTCATGGTCACCAGGTGACAGCCAGCAGCTGGAGAAGGCGTAAATTCTGTCTCTTGGCTTCCATCTAGTACAGATTTGAGCATTTAAGTGCTCCTGAAATGCTGAGTTTAGGAAAGATTAGTTGTAGGGATCAGCCTGGGAGCTGTAAAGTACCCTATGAAGACTGAGAGGGGGGGAGATAGAAGCCAACACTTAGGACTGCGAGGAAGGGACTGAAGTACAAAAGATTATTCCTCCAACCAGGGATGTTAAGCCAGGAGCAGGGTAGCCAGCTTCAACAACTCTTCCTGGTTACCAACCCAGTTACAAAAGTTTTTAAAAGTGGCTGCAGAACCCTCCAGTCGGAAGAAGCTGTCCCTCAGAAAATCAGCAGAACCAGCTGGGACTACAAGACATTGTCTCAGGCTGCCTCTCGTGCTATGCTGCTTACACGGAGCGTCTGATGCTAGGACAAAAGGGAGAGCACCACGCTTAGAGCAGACTGTCTAAAGCTGTATCAGCTGCGGGTGGACCGTGGAGATGTAGGCTGTGGCTTGAGGATCCGTCCTCTGGAAATGGTTAGCAGCCCATCCTAATTCCCAGGGCAAGGAGGCTGTCTGCATATGCTCTTTGACACCCTGTATTTTATTGCCTTGGGTTTCACTGACATGGGGTCTGCAAGTGTTAAACCAAATAAAATAGGATATTTTTTTTGGTCAGACTTTACTCCAAAATTCTTTTTTGTATTGCCTGTAGGACCAAATGCTTTTCCTTGAAGATATTGTATGTTTGGTTCATTAATGTAATGCAAATGAAATTAAACACATGGAATGTGCTGGGTGCACCAGCAGAGGGCAATAGTGCAAAAAATACTCTGATACATAGAATCAGACTCCCTGGGCTCTTTCCAATGAGAAATCTGTCTCCGAATCAATCGAATAGGCATCTGAACTGTGGAGGTTAATTTATCACGTCAACACTTACCTAAACTGAAATAAATTCATTAACCATGTGAGCAACTCAGTATTTTATTTTATTTATTAGATTTACATGCTGCCCATATCACTTTCCAAATATACCTATAAGACTACTCCCCACTCCCCTTTTCTCATTTTTTCTACACTGGGTGGTACAAGAGATGGGAAGGGTATGGCTCATGTCTAAGGCAATGATATGTGCAATAATATCTCTGTCTGGAAGCACGCAGAAATAATCTCAAGCGCCAGGAATGACTCCCAAACTCCGTATCTAAATACCTGAGAAAGCAATTGATTCCTTAATCTTCAAATTAATCACACTATCAACCTCACATGTTTGAGTTCTTGCATATTTTGCAGAAAACAATGCAGCAAACAGTAGAAATCTGATGACTTCCTTCATCTTAGTGGAGCAGAATTTCCTACTGAGAAAAAAAGCCAATTCATAAGAAAATCATTGCAATTACAGAATCACTATTGCATTAAGACTGATTAAAAATCATAAAGCAGTCATTTAACTTTTAGTGTCACAGAAGGCTCAGTGCAGTTTGATGAGTAAAAGTAAATCAGGAGGAAAAGGGAAATGAATGCTGGTAAATAAGTTTTGGTCAGAGTTCTACCAATGAAACCATAAGTCAGGAGTGTAAAAAAAAGTAGCATCTGGACTACATACAATCAAGGTATTCTCAGAGCCACCTTATTCCGGGATCTTTCCTTCTGCCCCATGACTACTCACTTTACCCAACATTCAGAAACAAAGTCTGTACACGTCTACATGTATTAGAAAGTAGTATCCGCATGCATGTTAACAGATTAAATCAAAACTCAACTCACATTCACATTCGGTAGCACCAAATATCTATTCTTGCAGAGCCCTCCTCAACATGTGCCCTTCTTACACACACCTATCAGAAGTTAAGGTCAGTCATTGGTTGTTGCCAGAGGGTTAGACCTCACTGCCCTAGTCAATGGGAGGACCTCAGGATGTCCACAGTTAGGGCTGTATTTTAGGGGTGTTTCTGTCTGTTTTGGGAGCATTATAAGAGGACACATGAGTAGGAAACCTCTGGAAAGCAAACAATTTGGCTTTCTCCAATTAAACCCACAACTGTCCCTCCCTATCCCCCACCCCCAGCCTGAATTTGTGCCAGTAAAATTGGGGATAAAATAATTTAATTTTCATGGTATGACTTTGGCCATTTTAGATTTAGTAGGAGTGGTATGTCTCCCAGAGGACTCATGTTCTCATTCCTGCCCTTATTTTATTGGGCGGGGGGTAGATGGAAATAGTAACACACATTAAAATTTCCACTACTGGGAAATCAGCTGCGGTGCTGGTAGTTTAGTTGGTGGTTATGGCAAAAATCATGGCATCCTTGGATTGCATCAGATAAATTATCTAATATTACATCTGTATTAGTATTAGCAAGTTATATATTGTCTATAGAAGCCAATCACAAACAAGTCAAAGTACTGTATTAATAAAGTGTTAATTAAAAAGTGGTCATTAAATTAAAGTGTTCATTAAAATATGTAATGAAGTATCTTTTTGTATCAGTTGTGTAACAGTTTAGCTGAAGAGATAAAAAGGGTTAATAGGCTGTTTAGTCAAGCTCCTGCCGACTTTGGAGACAGAGCCAGGCTGGTTTCTTACTCATGATAAAGAAGTCGTTTGCCTCTTCTGATTCCCAGGAAGTGTTTGGATGACAACTGTGCACTTTGAATCATGAAAGCATCCAGCACCAATCTGAACAGGAAACAGTCAGTCAAAAAAAGTTAAGTGCTTGACACACCCACCAGGTATGGTGACATGAACAATTCAGGCTGAAGCCTGAGCTGTAAGACAACTGATGGACAGTGCCAGTCTGGAAGTTTCCTGGCCGGGAAGCCTCTCAGATGCAAAGAAGGAATCACCCCACATCTCTTGATTTGCAGCTGCTGAGGACAAAAGAGATAGGGGTTCTTCTAAACTGGGTGTCTGTAACTTGGACAGCTGGGAGGAGATCGTAGTCCCACCATGGCTTTTTTATCACGATGATCTGATCTTAGCTTTTTTTTCATTACTACTTTTTTTCCGTTTTCTTCTTTGGTCTATTTTTGGAAAGCTAAGGACTCAATTCTGCTTGAATTAATGCTGTTTTCCTTTGCTGCATCACAATATTTCTGGATTTATTGAAAGGCTTATCTGCTTCTGAAGGATTGATGTTGCAAGGAGGGGGAGCAGTGGCTAATTTCTACCAAGTGTATGAATGTATTTGCTTGGAATGCTGGGCTCGCTGCAACGTGTTAAATTTCTGGAAGAAACAGTTTTTGAAGTGAAAATGTTAATACATACTTTGGCATTTTGAACTGTGTCATCTGAAGTAAGGAGTCCATTTTTCCTTCCTTATTTTGAATACCGTTGGTTTATTTGTTTACCTTACATTGCTTTCTTTTCTGAGGATTGGTTATCCTCTGGTAACAGTGGTGTGTGAGAAGAAGTTGATTTGCTGAATTAACTCTTCACCACCCAGACTAAAAGGCTGACATTGTTGTGTATCCGTCTTTTTTTTCTTTTTTCTTTTCTAATACTTTCTTTAGTATTAGAGGAGAAGAGATGACCTCAAAAAAAGAGCTGTTGAGGTAGATTTTGGATGAAATTCAGAAACTTAATGAACATATACAAGTTAGAATGAAAATCTGCAGCAGAAATTTGCAGAAAATGTTTGAGAAAAATATACAAAAAAAAGAATTATTTTAAGAGGGAAAAACAGAGGGGAACATTGAAAAAATGGAAGAATCAGAAGTTGAAAATTATAAAATGACTCCATCTAAGTTTAAACCCATGCAAATAAAGGGAAAATGGGAACTTTTGGTTTAAGAGTTAAAGAAATAAAGTTGCCAGACGAAAAGTTTGCATTTAGTCAAGGGTTTATAGGAGAAATGATTAATTTTCAGATGGGTGGGGGGTTCCCAGAGCAAACGATACAAATAAAGATAAAATAATTAATGATTTAGATAGAATTGATAGAGTGAATTTGATTCTAGTGGAAGGAGGTTACTTGCTTGGGGATACTTATAGTTGTTCAATCAGTAAGATTTATTGCAGAACAAATATTGCAAAAATGTAAAGGTGGATAAAGAACTAGTTTTGTTGGGAAAAAACGTTAATAAGAATTCTGAGGATAATCTAAGATTTGGGTGGCATGTATATTTGAATTTATTAATTCAGTGTTTAAGGATTGTTTTGATATTTAAGTTTTTAATGTCATGTAGACTGTATGGATATTCGCTGAGCCACTGTCTTATTTCATAGGAGGTTTACTACAGGAGAAAATGAGAAAGACTGAAATATTCTATACTGATAATCCTCCTGAGAGAAGACAACATAAAGAAGTTTCTAACAGATAGGAAGTCATTCTGG
>JANHZU010007778.1:311263-324762 GCA_032468055.1 Acrochordus granulatus | reverse complement strand
CAGACCTTATCAGCACAAATCTATTAAGAGCTAATCAGAGAGAACTTATCTATTTTAACCCTGATCAATATACAAACTTTATATTCCTTTCCTTTATTTTTAATCTTGATCTTTAATCCCTTCAAATATTATCCTAATTTGATTTCTGTTCATTTTTTCGTTTCTTTGCACAAAATCTTTCAAAACTTCAACAAAACTCTTCTATAAATCCAATATAGGAAAGTTATCTAAGTCATTGTTTTGGTTTGTTGTTTCTATATCTCTTTTAATTATTAAGACATCTGCCAATTTCACTTGTATATGCAGCCTAGTATATTTTTCTATATCACTCTTGTAGCCTATCATTTTTTAAATTCACATTCAAATCAGATTCAGTCTTGTCCAGTAAAACTTGTTCACCTTCATCTTTTAAATACTATAAATGGCAGAGATTTAAAAAAATAACTTCTGGATCTGATGTTAAAGTATATTGCTCCATTCGGTATCAGCAAGTCAAATTGTGTTCTCAAATCTCTTCTTTTTCAGGAGAGATTTTTAATGATCAGAAATCATCATCTGGCTGCAATGTAGCATTTTGGAATGCTCCTGGTTGGTTGTGCTAAATGTTCTTTGGGTATCAAGAAAATCCAGCTTATCTTGGATTCTAAAAATTAACAGAAACATTCAGTTCAGTGGTGGAACTCTTTTGCAATCTGTGTCTTGAATCCATCCAAATAGACATGTATTGCCAGAAAGATGCTGTAATATGCATATAAGAAAATGATTTACTTACAGACCTGGTCTTAAAAGAATGACATAAAGAAGGATGTTATGTTTCCTTGACTTAACATTGCTTATTAAACAGTACACCTGGAAAAATTACAGAGAAGTAGCTGGTATACTCATAGAATAATGGCTTTGAACACTTATGGTATGATGCTTTGCAGTCCAAGAAATCTTTGTTTCTCAGTCATGTTTGTTGTGATCCTTGAAAGTTCATAATTTGGAAGGATTGTGAGAATAATGTCTCCCATCTAATATCTGCTCAACCTTAATTCTGCTAGAGCTTTGTTTGATTCCATACCACAGAAAGGAAGGGTGGAATATAAAACACCCACAAACTGAGGAATGCTTTCCACTTAATCCCTTGTTTGCTTGGATTTGGTTTGTCTTCCATTGTGATGGAAACCTTAATTCAGAGCTGTTACTTACTCTCCTTCTTTCCATTACTATTAAAGGGTGTATCTATTCAAAGGAAGTCTATGAATGTAACAAAATATCTTTATCACACTGAATAAAAATAATTTATTTAGAAGTCACACATTGTTATTTGATATGTGGTGTACTGCAGTGGGTGTTCCTGGTAACATTATGTTCAAGACTGAGTGAAGATAAACACTGCATATCCATTTGCAGTTGGCTGAAACTTAACTGATGTATGGAGTGGTGTAGGGAAGTCAGCCTTTTTTGTCAGATTAGAAAGTCTCAGTGCAATTTGTTCTTGTAACAAAGTGTTCAGCATTGTTGAAGATTTTGAACACCTTGTACTTCTAGTCTAAAGAGCAAAATATTTTTCTATCCACTTGTAAAAGTATAGGCGCTTCAAATGTTTGCGAAAGACACTTAGGCTTCCTTCCTAGTGAAAAGTGTACAGCAAGAGGCTGCCTTGAAGTGTGAAAAAGTTGTATTCCTTATTTTCCCACCCCTATAAAGTGACTTAGTATTAATAAAATGTAGGACAAAGATGGAGGAGGATGTCTTAAAACCAGTATGGTAGCTGATGACTTTTTAATAAGGAATGAAGGTATTACTAGTTACATGTCTTTGCTGGATTTGAACTCACAGTTCTAATATTAGCTCCAGAATTAAAATAGGAAACTCCCCAAAGTAGAGACAAATGGGGGTGGAGGAGAAGAGGATTCCAGGCATTTTGCTGTCAAAATGATTCAGAGGAAACATTATTTCCCTTGATTACATTGCTTCCCTTCTATTCTGTGTATTGATGATTGTTGATTTGCAGCTTTGCTACAAGACATGACCTGGATTAATGAGAATATATATTTTAATATATATTTTAAAACATTTTCCAATGTTTTATTTTGTATAATGAGTTTATCCATAGATGGTGCATTTTTCATGGTATTTTTGTTAAAAAAATCAAAGGTTGACTTATCTGCAGATGTGCTTATCAACAAATACTTTTAAAAAACTGAAGGAAAAATCTGTCCACACCAGTATTAACAGTAGCTAATTGAAAACAATTGGTGGTAAGCCCAACAGATTTCAGGTGTGAAATGTATTGTTTATCCAAAGAAACAGAATAAATATTAAATAAAATTTTGCTGTAGTATCTGTTGAAAGTGTTTTCCTCCCTAGTCAAACCTTCTGTCTTTCATATCAGATAAATGCTGGAGACATTAGATATTAAAAGGCCTTTTAAAGTTGTGTGTGGGGGGAGAGACAAGATTGATAGAGTGATCATATCTGGACATGTGCAGGGAGTGTCTGAAGAATTAAGATTTGCAGTTCTGCCAAATTATATGTTGAGCCAATCCATCACTGGCTTCTTCTGCCAGATTATTCTTGAGGGAATTGAAAGAAAAGTATCCCTCACCTTATGCTAGTAGTTTTTATTGTTATATAACTTAGATGGCAAGCTGGTTTTCCAAATCCCTTTACGTGACCATAAAAATCTCCAAAATACTGAGGTTACATTTCCAGCAGACAGTTGAACACTTCTTTGTTCCTTACTTTCCTCAGTTATTCTAACAAGTGGCAAATCTTCAAAATGCTATAGAGAAGTTGAAATATTGTTGGTTTCCATGGCACAATCCTGCCATGTTCTCTGGACAGAGCCTTGGATGGTCTGTGCTTGTTTGATAATAACTTTGTGGGTTAATAATAGTCTAAAGGGATTATAAAATGCAATATTAATGAACATTAATGTAGAAGATCTAATAGTGAATATTTTCCAGTGCAGTAGAATGCTTAAATTATTTTTTAAATTAGAAGAGATGAATAAATGTTTTTCTACTTGTTGATTTAATAGAAAGAGTGAAAGTTACAAAGCCAGTGTATTTTCATGATTAAGTTGTTGCTCTGGGATGAAGAAATCTTAGTTTCAATCCCCATCTGATCCTGAAGGTATTTCACAGTCAGATCCTCTGTTTGAGCCAAACACATCCTCATATAGTTGTTTGTTGAAGGTAAAATAAGGAGAGATTTCCATGTACATTACTTTGGACTTCTGGAGGAGGTGCAGGCTATGACTATAGGAAGTAATATAAAATGGAAGGCCATCTGTTTTGCCAAATATGGAAACCAGACTTGAAACCATTTTGCCTGCCTGATGATTAAATTGGGACAAAATGGATTTTTTTTATTAAATGACAGTATTCAGAAGTTTTTCAAGAACTTTTATCAGTGGTAATGTTTAAAGGAGTGGCTGTAAAAGAGTGAATGGATAGGTGTGAATTATTTCCTGCTAGAAAACCTCTTAAGGACAAAAGAAAATGAACCAGGAAAATAGGAGCATCTAATGTTGAATTAAGTGACCTGCTAATAATTCAATAGTTGGCCATCTATCTTGTGGAAAACTCCATAGGAAGATTATTTCAATATGCTTTCATAACATACGTATAAGTTGACAGGGTTTGCATTATTCCCTTTTCTTTATGAAACTTCTGCTTCTTTGTAAATAATTGCTTTGAGGAAAGGGAATGTGATAGAAATTGAGACTCTTGTGCCAGTTTTAGAAGCACTGTAACAAGCAGTGAGCTTATAGGATGAAAGATTGACAGTTTCTTCTCTTGCAGAAACCCTCTCAGCCTCCATACCCTAGCACCACATCGTACTTGATAGTAGTTTGATGGTTACTGTTCGCATCACCTATCTTGCAAGGGGATGCCTTTACATTTCTCTTAATCCTGTAGCACCTGTAGCACCTCATCACCTATGCACATTACTAACAAGTAAGAGGAAAAAATAAAATTTCATAGTATTGAGGCATTTGACTAGGAAAATCTCTCTCTCTCTCTCAACACACACACACACACCCCTCTTTGGGAGATGAATCAAACTCACAAGGTATACATAGAATTAATTTTTATTTTAAAAAATAGAAAATATTCAGTGGCACAGAGATAAAAATATAGTTATTTTAAATTGGAGATCTCCCATAGAAAAGTAATGGTGAGCATAACATTCAGGGCTGACCCCAGTAATATTGGTCTGTTCCTAATTAAGAGGAACTCTGCTGTAAGAAGTCCAGAATTGTATAAAAGAGTGCAATTTACTGAGCATATATAGAAAACAAATACTTAAGGCAATAATCACCAGACACATTAAAATGGACTTTAAAACACACAGAAAAATAAATGCTATTCAGTATTTCTAGCTATATATTTTTTGCCTATCCTGTTAAAGACTGCAACTTTTTCTCAGTCTAGAAGAGTCTAATGAATTATTTTGAAGGCTACTGGGAAAATGGACAAAGCCCAATTTTCTTAGCCCAATTTTTCGCTTGTTTTAGAGACACAATCTGTTTTTCTCTCCAGCAGAAAGGCAGGGACACGGTAATCTCACTGTGTAGGTAGCTCAGGGCATCTAACTGTCTCTCATGCAGATTCCATGTTCAAGATAAGTTAATGTGTACTATGTATGTCACAGCCTGTCTGGCAAGAAAGACGAGCAAACAGACTATAAAAGCAGGCTGTTCTTTGCAACACCCAATACTTCTTTCAGAAAATAACTATATCTGGTCAGGGAACCTTTTCCTCTGGAATTCCCAGATCTGAGATCTGGTTGATCTAGAAATATATTAGGAACAATGGACAGAATGATAATATGCTTGGGGAGCTTTACAGAATCTTTCTATTGACATTTAAAATTTATTGGAGCCAGAGAGTTCAGGTTAGGAAGTAACAATTTAATGTGTACAGGTGGTCCTCAGCCTACAACCACAATTGGGAACAGAACCAACATTGTTAAGCAAGGCATCATTAAGTGGATTGCACCTGATTTTACAACCTTTTTTGCCACGGTCGTTAAGCCATTCACCATGGTCATTAAGTAAATCACACAATCATTAAACAAATCTGTCTTCCACCATTGACTGTTGGACGCCAGCTGGGAAGGATGCAAAAGGGGATCACATGACTCTGGGATGCTGCAACTATCATAAATATATGCCGGTTGCCAAGCACCCAAATTTTGGTCTACAGCAATAGTCACAAGTAAGTCACTTTGAATAGCCAATCATAAGTCACTTTTTTTTATAAAATCATAACTTTGAATGGTCACTAGACAAATGGTTATACATCAAGGACTACTTGTAAAGACTACTGTGAATTTTAATAGTGTTCCCCCCTTCTATTTTCCTGATTCTATAGAGAAATTGTGCCTTGCCAGTGTTGAAACTAGCAAAAATAAAAGCTGCCTGTTGCAGTTGAATTACTGACTTACAGTGACTTATCTGGAGAGAAAATAGATTCCATCTGATGTAATGCAAAAACATTTCAGCTTGCACAGTGCATTTTCCTCCCCACTTTGGCCCCTTAAATCTTCTTCATGGGGGTTCAGAATCTGTAGAGGTTTGAATATGTACAGAGGGCTCCAGGGAGTAGAGATCATTCCACCTACATCTTACTGGATATTATTATCCAAGTGCAGCATGCCTTGCACACACCCATGCACCCTCTCAACCCACACTGCCCCCTCTGTGTACATTCCCTGACCTTTGTGGCACCCCACCTACCTTTCATGTATGGGCAGCACCTCTAGCTCACTCTGTGCACTCTTCCTGACTCACACCGCTCCCCCCACAATCTCCCCAACCTACATAGCATCCCTCACACATTCTCTTGACCTTTGCACATCCTATCCAACCCACACAGCATCTTTCATGCTCCCCCATGTACTATTCCTGACCCACACTGCACTCCCTGATCTGTGCAGCATCTCTTGCACACACCCACACACCCTTCCTGACCTGTGTGGCATCTCTTGCACACCCCTGCATACTCTTCCCAACTGTATTCCATCCAGCAGCAGCCACTTACCTCCTGGACTTGCAACTTCCTGACTTTCTCCCTGCAAATTCCCAAATACAAAGCAAATGGGGAAGCTGGCAGGAATTTCAGGGAGGAAAGAAAGAGTGGAAGGGAGGAAAGAAGGGAGGAAGGAAGATTTCTGATGCTCCTTGCCAGGTTTCAAAAGGAAACTCAACAGTGAAGCTGCAGGAAGTTGTTCCTGCTCCCACTGCTTTTTTTGCCCACCTCGGGGTCATTCTGTTCCTCTGTAGATAAGATAGGTTCAGATAAGAAAATACATCTAAAACAATGACCCAATGAGGCATGGATTGTCTATTCTATCCCAAAATAGAGCTATCCCTCTTTCTCTTGGTAGCTCCTTGTAGAATTTTCACTGATGCTTTGCTAAATGAGCTTCCCTCCAGCTGCAAACAGCTGATGCTTGACATATCAGTAACTCGGCTGAACATTTGCTCCATGTCATATTCTGGAACTTTTCTTGAATGAACTGTAATTAGTAACACTGAAGGTGGAAGACAGAAAAAGGATAATTGCAGCCCTGCTTTTCTTAATTTCTATAATGTTAGACGTGGACCACACAGACCTCAATTTCCTGCTGTGCCTTAACTTGTGATAAGCTTTGATACTGCTGATTCTTAAATGTTAATTCTAGTTTCTTAGCATAACTTAATAATGGTCGAGTGTGACTACTGATGGTGTTTCTCCTAGTAGATTACGTCAGGCTAATGAATTCTACTGTGCTTTCTGCCACATATGTAGAAGTATTTCCTCATACTAAAGTACATGGGCAAAGATGTTTGTAAAATGGCATTGATACATGGTGACTGTCAAAAGCTGGGCATTCTTGTGATACTGTTCCAAACATGCCTACTTAGAAACAACGTCAACTGAGGTTAGTAGATCAACTTCTACTGAAGTGGGTATAAATTAGTTTGAATTCTCTTGTATTTCTATCCTTGAGATGGTGGTACCCCATACAGTTATAGCAGTTCCAAATTATTTTCTACAAACCCTTTCTTGAAGTGATTATGCCACTTTCTGAATCGACATTCTTTGTTTTCCAGAATAATTTTTTGGAAAACAGTGCATAAATATTGCTCTATTAAGTTTTTTTTTCATATTGCTGGCTATACAATTTGGAGGGAATGATTAAAATTTGTATTTAAAAAAACAAGGAAAAGGGTTAAAGAGCTATTTCGGCCTTTGCTGCACAACATGACTGCTTTCTACTATAACTTTATAAAGTAATGTTTTAAGTAAGGAAAATCTTATTCCATATGCTAATTTTTTTTTCATTACATTAAATGTAATAGGTTGGAGAGACTTCCAGAGAACCAGTTGAGTCATGCTTAGTTATACAATATATTAGCATGCAGTGTACAAACACACACTCATACAGCTAAATTGCTCCTGTTTAAAGAATATCTGTTCTTTGCCACCTCTTTCAGTATTGCTGTTTCACTGATCTTTTGTTTTGTTTTGTTTAAAGACAGATTAGTTTGTGAGAGTCTCTTCAGTCATGTATCTGGCCTCCTAAAGCTCTCTTCACAAGGGTTTACTTAGGACATTCCTGTCTACTATGAATAACTGTCCTCACAAATCCCAGAAAGCATTTGCTCCTTAATTCAGCATTACACATGCTACACAGTTCTAAGTCTATTTACTAGAGAGTAAGTCCCATTGAATTTGGAGGAGCATGCATCTGAGTAATATATTAAGATATTACTCTTATCTAATTTGTAGGCTAATATTAATGGTCCCACCATTGGGTACAGCTGTAATACTGTAGAGCCTTTTAAGTATAGCATCCCACCTGAGGAGCTCTCTGTCAGGAGGATCCTGGTGAACTCTGTGTCATACTCTTTTAGGCAATAATTACTAATATGCTTACTGTATTTAACCAAGCATTTGCAGAAGAACAATTACTGCAAGAACCGTCTTTTAGATTCCCTATGGAACAGCTTTTATTTTTGTTAATGAATTCTATTTTACATTTTGTGCTGTAAACATGTCCCCAAAGAAGATTTTACTCTTGTGGGCTTTTATTAAGATTGTTGTTATTGTTCTGGCTGCTTTAGGAAAGGAGTAGATATTTAAAACTAATAGTTGTAGAAGTAGTATTGTATAAAGCATAATAATAATCATATAAAGCAAATACTGATGCCTTTAACCACTCTTATAGGATCTAGCCTCCAAACCCCTTACATCTTTTCTCTTGTTCCACACATACCAAAAAATCTTTTTTTAAAATTACTTTTTTCATTCATTGTAAGTTTCAGCTCAGTTTAGCCTTCTGATCCCATTCTTGCATATCTGAGTTGTTTCCTGATATTCTGCTTTTCTTATATGCTCTTCTATCCATTTTTTAAATTTGACCTGCTTGTTTTTTAGTCCATCAGAGAATCTTGGTGCAACCATAGTGGTCTCATCAGCTATCTCCTTTCACCACTCTCACCCTTACCAACCTGGTTTGATGTTGTTTGTATTTGAGCCTTAATTATAAAAACTATAAAAACCATAGAAAAAACTCCCAACCCCACAAAGGTAACATATACCCACTCATCCGCATTTAACTTGAATGGGCTGCAGCCTCCCCCTACCTCAATCTTTGCAGGGATCTCCCTGTTACCATTAGTTTGATTCAGAGTTGATGTCACGGTAATTAAACTCCCCCATTCTCATAATGATGTATTTCCTGGATACTTTTGGCCATCTTGTTTGTGAAGATTTAATGTTTATTCTGCTTGGTTGAATATCCTGTAGTCCATACCCACAACAATTCATTTTTATTTTCTCTTAATGTTCACTCCAACACTTTCAGCAGGTTTTTCATCCTTTTGTTCTCTACATATAATGCAACTCCACCTTCTCATTTGTTGGGCCTGTTTCTTTTGAATAAATTGTATCCTTTCAGTAGAAATAGTCCTCAATTTATGACCACAATTAGGATGGGAAATCCAGTCATAAGTCATTTGGTCATAAGTTGAGTTACCCACATGACTAGACTAATTTTTAAAACATTTTTCACAGCAGTTGTTTAGTGATAATTAAAAGAATCACATGCTTATTAAGTGAATGGCATAGGTTGTTAAGTGAACCCATTCTTCCAAAAAAACAGCAAAGAAATCATAAGTCCTGGTTATGTGACCAGTTGTAAAGGCGAGCAGATTGTCAAACATCTAACATGCAATCACATGACTACAGAGGGCCAACAGTTTATGGCAGTTGGAAGTGCTTTATGGACCATAAAGCCCCTATTCTGAGGATGTCATAATTTTAAACAGTCATAAAACGAGGAGTACCTGTACTATATTCCAGTCATGAGATCTCTCTCATCATTGATTTACAACAGATTTAAGACTAAGACAGTATTAAGTCTTATGATAATTTAGGCATGTGATGCAAGCATTTTATCTCTTGCTTTACAATAGTAACTGACTAGAAAAATTATTTTAATCTTTTGTTAATAAATCAATCCAGACTTCTATGTTCCAAGTTCATTATGATATTCACTATATGTTATAGTATATATTTATGGAAATTCATCCTTGGTTTAGATTTTTAAAAAACTGAAGGATTTCTGCAAACCATCCCTCCACTTTCATTCCCTTGCTATACTCAGTCAGAGGTCAGGCACTGCAATCCTTCAGTTTATCTTGTTGCAACCATTTTTTTACAGCTTGTTTTATATTCTCTGGTTATTGCTACAACTTCCCAAACCAGTATTACCAGTTCTTCTTTTTCTTGTAATCTATCTAGTTAGAATAAATGTCTTAATTTATTTGTGTTTGTATGGGTGATACACATTCTAGACATTCTGAATATTTATACACTTTAGATACCTGAAAACTTAATTAACCTGTGTGGGTTCATAAACTTAGGCTTTTTATAATTATATAGAGATCTTCAGTAAAGAAGGACACCATATCTCATTCCTAACCACTAGCTCAATTTTTGTTTGTATTTTAATCAGGTGTTTGAACATTACAACTCAAGAGATTCTAGCTGGCATATGGTTACTGCTGAGGGAACAGCTTTCATTAATGCATGGAAAACATCTGTCATTTGTTAATTATTAGATATCAGAATGAGTTTTAAAAATAGGATTCTTGGCTCTTATTTCTGTTTCAAGGAAAGACTAATATGTTGACCAGGGGAAAATGAGCTTGGGGGGGAGGATTCCTGGAGTTAAACCTCATCTCTGACAAATGTACAATCAGCCAAGGAGCCAATGCTCTTTTTTTTTCTGCAAGAGAAACGTTTAAATTAAAAGGAAATTAACAGCTTTAAATGATATTTTCTAACAGCAGCAGTCTCTTCAGATAGAATTCAAGGAAAATTCAACCAAGCATCCAGATAAGATGAATCCTGCACTGGAAAAATGTTAACCAAGCATAGTTGCACAGAGAAGGCAAGCAGTATAAAAAAGGACCTATCCATTTACCTCACCTTTCAAGAGGGATGAGATTTCAGACTCAGGACTCTAGCACTGTGTTTATGTACAGTGTATGCAGTCTGCTTTTTACACATAGAATCCCAAGCTGAGTTCACAGTACCAGGCTGAAAATCTAAAATATTATGTGTAGCACAGTATCTAAAACAAAGTTAGAAACCCTAGTAGAAAGATCTACAAATGCAACATTTTATATACAGTGAAAAACTTTCACCTCAAACATATGAAGCCAGGATAAAACAAAAAATCTTCACTGAATAGTGTAAAGATTATAATGTAGGCACCAGATGAGCCTTTCTTAGGAGAGCATTCCACTATATATTGTATTTTGTTATAATAATATCTAAAACATTTTAAAACACCCCAAAAGTTCCTAAAAACAGAGCTTCCAGGATTTCAGATGGTCATTCTGTCTCATGATGACTACAACCTTCTCACAGCATATCTTTGTCTGTAAATAGCAAAATATTGTCATAGAATAGGATTTTCTGTCAGCTGTATAAAATTGGAAATGGTGCAGTGGCCAAGCAGTTAAGATGCTGGGCTCCTTGGCTAGAAGGTCGGCAGCCCGAGTTCGAGTGAACGCTTGTTACTTGTTCCAGCTCTTGCTAACCTAGCAGTTCTAAATATGTAAAAATGTAAGTAGATACCTTACTTTAAGTAAGATTTACCTTACTTTTTTTATATACAGTGGAACTTTAGATTGTGAGCACCTTTGTTCATGAGATTTTCCTAAGACGAGCAAAAATTTTTAATAAAATTTAATTTGGTTAACAAGTGGCAACTTGCAAGATGAGCACTGTGCGATGAAATCGCGCAGGAAATCTCGCAACAGAGCCGACGGTTCTCCTCTCTCGCTGCGTAAACAGTGTAAATTAAGTGAAAGTCATTCAAGAGAAAGAACGCCTGAGACTCAGACTCCAGATTCTCCTTCCAAGTAGTCCCCTCCCCCTCCTCGCCTCCCTCTTGTTTCCCTCGTGCCAGCCAGGACTCTTCTCAAAGCATAGGAAGACTGACCCTCCATCTTCCCTGTTACACACACACACAGATGGCCCTCCCCCTCCTGCCCATCTCTTCAAGTGTAGGAAGATTGACCCTCTGTCTTCCCTGTCACTCACTCACTCTCACTCTCTCACAGACACACACACACACCCTCCTCGTCCGGAACCATTCAGCCTGTCCCCCTCCTGCCCATCTCTTCTCCCCTCTCATAGCCAGAGGCAGGTTATGATGAAAAACATTTCCAAACCCCCTGGGAAAGACCTCTGGAAATTGCCAAGGGAAAAGGCCATTTTGCCTCGAGAGGCGGCGGCAGCAGCAGATCCTCCCAATCCAGCAGGGGGCGCCAGACAGCAGCCGGCCGAGCAGCAGCCAATGGCCAGAATCTGCTCTGAAGCAGATCCATAAGTGCTGATTAATTTGTTCTATTTCTGCTTTATATTGTGTATTAATCATTGTTACTTGTTTCAGATATTAGGGATAATCATTTCTACATAAAATTGCATTGAAAATGATTTTTTTGTGAATATTTTGAGGGGCATGGAATCGATCATCCAACTTTACATTGTTTCCTATGGGAAACCTCATTTCAGTTTAAGACCAGTTCGGACTAAGAGCATTCTTCCAGAACGGATTAGTCTCGCAATTGGGAGTTCCATGTACAGTTAGTAAAGAGAAAAGGAAAAAGAATACAATAAGATGGCTACTATTATTGGGAAGATTAATATATTTGATAGTGCCATGGGCATTATATAGAGAGAGACTTGTAGACTTTTTGAGGCAAATTAGACAATTGCTTAAAAAAGGGAAACTTTTTACTTTGTGTTGGAGCGGGAGGAAGCTTATTTATTATAAATCTTATTTATCTGCCCCACAAAACCCACAATTCATCCCCATCACAATTCATTGTTGCAGCACAAATTTAAAAAATGCAGGAACATTTGATGCCAAAAGCCATTATTGATTTCAGGTTCCACAAGTCCAAAACCAAAACAGGGAAAGTCCATTGCAATACCCAGATCTGACCTTAAAAAGCTATCTGAACAGTCCAAATTTGGTGAAGGACTAAACAATGCATTGAAATATTAGTTGCTTTCTGGAACTCTGAAAAAAGCATTAAAGAAAGACTCATAATAAAGGCAGATTTAACATTTAAGAGAGCATTTGAAATTGTTATCTCCATGGAAACTGCTCTTACAGACAGCTGAGAGCTGCAGTCATGAGAAAAAGCAAATGCAGTGGAACCTCCAGTCGCAAGCACCTCGGTTCATGAGGTTTTTGCAAGATGAGAAAAAAATTTTAATGAAAAAAAACTCGCAAGACGAGCACCGCACGACCAACTTGCACAGGAAATCTCACAACGGAGTCGATGGTTCTTCATTCTTGCTGTGTAAAAAGCATAAATTACGTGAAAGTCATTCAAGAGAAAGAATTCCTGTGATTCAGATTCCAGATTCTCCTTCGAAGCAAATCTCCCTCCTCTCCTCCTTCACATCTCCCTCATGCCACCCAGGATTCTTCTCAAAGTGAGGGAAGACTGACCCTCCATCTTCCTTGTCACTCACATACATACACACAGAGCCCTCCTTGCACGGCACCATCCAGCCTATCCCCCTCCTGCCCATCTCTTCTCCCCTCTCATAGCATGGAGGCAGTTTATGATGAGAAACATTTCCAAACCGCCCAGGAAAGACCCCCAGAAAGGCATCGCTGAGGGAAAAGGGAAAAGGCCATTTTGCCTCAGGCAGTGGTGGCAGTGGATCCTCCCGATCCAAAAGGGGTTACCAGACAGCAGCTGGCTGAGCAGCAGCCGATGGCCAGAATCTATCTTGGAGCAGATCCATAAGTGCTGGTTCATTTGTTCTATTTCTACTTTATATTGTGTATTGATCATTGTTACTTGTTTCAGATATTAAGAACAATCATTTCTACAGAAAATTCCATTGAAAATTATTTTTTACGAATATTTTGGGGGGTCTGGAACGGATCATCCAACTTGCCATTGTTTCCTATGGGAA
>JANHZU010007778.1:281268-298752 GCA_032468055.1 Acrochordus granulatus | reverse complement strand
AGGCCTCTCTCATCTTTTTAAGTGGGAGAACTTGCACAATTGGTGGCTGACTAAATACTTTTTTGCCCCACTGTATGGCAATCCATTCTACGTGGATGGATTGTTTAGTGGATTAGAGCAAGTGCTCCAGTGATCTGAGGCCAACTTGTAAAAGTCTGGAGGACTCTGTCTAAGCTGTATTCCTTTTACCTAGGTATTAACGAGGAGAACCTCACCAAGCTTATACAGCATGCCAACATCCAACAGGAGAGAGACATCCTCTACAATATGCACTGTCTAGGAGCCACTATCATGCCAGAGGTATTTTACATATGTCCTCGCCTTGGGACATTTGTGGGGCAGGTCTGTGTAATGTGTGCATAGGTATCATTCAGTAATGTAGTCTGAGTGATGGCCCTGGTAGTTACATGGGTAACTTCTGGATATTGTATTGGTGAAATAAGAATCCCTCTTATTTTGACTGTCAGTGTTGTATTTTTCTCTCTGCTCATTCTTCTCTCTGCTCTTTTCTTTTCTTGCCTATTCCTTGGCTAGTCCTGCTGGAACCATTTAGGTAAGCCATCCTATCTTCCTCTAAACAGTGGACTTTTCTGAATCACCTTCTCCATCCCCTCCTGCCTTTCTTCTAACAGGCCTGGCTCCTGCTCTTTTATTTTTTTTAATGGGCTTTTCTGCATGCAGGACACTGGTGGAAACTTGAAGCCTGTGAGGAAAGCACATTTAGAACCAACCTACCAACTCTCCCGGTGGATTCCCATTCTTAAGGATGTCATGGAGGTACATAAAAAGAGGGTTAGGGAGCTGGCTGCCTTGAGTGTTGGCTGTGATATCACCCTCTTGAAGATGTATTCAGCTTCAATCCTAGAACAAATCCAGTTGAAGGTCCAACTCATTTATCTACCCTGTGTATCATTGTGAGTTAGATTGCACAAGAATAATTAAGCTCTTGCTGTAGAAAGTCAACAAGAATGTTGTTCTTATTACCATGTTGTTCTGTAGTCCAGATATATTGTTCAGTCAAGCTGCATGACTTTGATTTCTTGCTTGGATGGTAATTGTGGTCAGGATAAAAGTTCTGAGACCAGAACTCTTGAGGCAGGTGAAAGCGGTTGTTCCTGCATATGCATACTGAGCAGCTAGGATCAGCCGCTAGGATCGGCCGCTAGGATCAGCCACACCAGCCTGGAAACAAAGTTGCTTTAATAATTCAGAGAGCTCCTGCCTTACATTGCAAAGCCTGTTTTCTGAGGAGCACTTGTTTAGCCTTTTACACAATTCCAGGCTCTATTAGAACCAGAAGAAAAAAGAACCCATCTTTTTATTTTTGCTCATCCTGACACAGGATGCCATTGAGGACAAGCTAGATAAGAAGATCTGGCCCTATGTGTCCTGCCCTGCCCCTGGCCCCTGCTCCCAAACTGCTGTGAGGTAAGTGATGCTCCAAATAGAAAATAGCATAAGGCAGCCTTATTTTTAACATGTAGATCAAATATAAACTTAAATTATCAGGAGAAAATTTTCTTACCTCTTGTGTAAAGATATTTATTTTTCCACTAAAGATTTGTTGAAGAACACTCTCGCTTATGTTTCCATTTGAAAGGATTGTAGGTGCAACGTCACCTATCCTTGAACTGCTGAGGAATATATGGTAGAGCTGATTCTTTCTGTGCATATTTGGGAGGGAGGGATCCTTCATCTCTTGGGCCAGCTTTGGTGTTGCATGTTCCAAGGGAACTGTCTGATATGCAAGGAAAGGCTGTTTTTCCCAGATGGCTTGTCTGACAATCTTTTTGCAGATAGTTTCTCTGCCCACATCCGTTTTTATCTCACAGTGCCCGCTTTGGTCATTGGCACAAGACCAAGACAGCAACTGAGTATAGGACAGGACCCCGACTTATCCTGTATGTGCTTGGTGGAGTTACCATGTCAGAGATGCGTTGTGCCTATGAAGTCACAGAGGCTACTGATGGGAAGTGGGAAGTGCTGATTGGTAAGTACACAGCCAGTGGATAGCCTGCTTGCTCACATGTACATTGTCTGTGATGAATTCCTCCAGTAATCCTTTTCTCCCACACAGGCTCATCCCACATCCTGACTTCCAAACAGTTCCTGGAAGATGTGCGCAGTCTGACTGAACAAACATCCCTGAAGACCTAAGACACTTCCTAGCCCCTAAGAGACTTGCAGCAGTTCCATTTGCTACCTGTTTCCTCAGCAAGATGACTTCTTCATCACCAATGTCTGTTTTTACCCTTTGGAAACTGGCTCCATCTTGACCCAGTCTTTAGCCAGCTATCATGATTGAATAGACATTGGATGGGACCTGGTCCAAGGCCTAGACTGAAGATAAGATCTGAATGAGTCTTTCGTCTAAGATTTATTATGATATGGTTTCTGGATGCCCTTTATTTTCATCCTCTTCCCCACCTCCAATAAGAGGGAGAAGCAAGGGCTACGTAATTCATGAATAAATCTTTCCTGCTCTTGCTCAACACAGTTATTTGTACTACTATATGAAATGCTGCCAGGAAATCAGCTGTTTTGACTTGACGCACACAATTTTGATGGCCTTCATCAAAGTCTCTGCTTTTCTTTTTCTTTTCTTTTTTTTCACAGCAAAAAAGAAGTTGACCAGCAAAAGTGACTGTTTGTTCTTCCTTTGTGGAAATGCTCAAGAACAAATTGTCACCTCTGGATTCCCAGGTTTATAAACTTGACTATTGTTTTAACACTTAGCTTGAATGGATGGTTATTTGCTGTTTTAAAAAAGTGCAGAAGATGCTTTTGCTGAAGAGGTCGTGTGTTCTCTGAATTATAAGGTTTGCACAAATCTCAGAGTCATTAAAATAAATATGAAACTCAAGATTGTCGATATCATCTGTTCTATAGGTGATTCAAGCTATGATAGTTAAGAAGAAAATGTTTGCTTCATACATTGAGAATCAGGTATGTCAGCCTTCATCTTGGAAAGTTACTCTGCCAGGTGGAACCCATGCTCTTTATGAGTGTCTTTATTCTGGCCATGTTCCACAACACTGTACGGAGGGCTTCCTGTCAACAGCATGAAAAAACAGCTGGTCAAAAATGTGGCAGTAAGACTGTTCTCTGTGATGCAATCTTATGTGTGCTTCTGCTTCACATTCCACAAATGGCTTTGCTTGTATTTCTGGCCTTAGTTTAAAATGCTGAAATTAAACATTCAACCAGAGTTGTCTCCTTTCATACATGTTGTCCAGATTATCTTCAGATAATATCTTCAGATATTAAACATTTAATATTAAAGATGTTACAATATTTTAAGTTTAATAAAATAAATGTATAAATATTATTTAAGCATGTTATATAAAGATATTCTCAGATGATCCAGACCAGACACCCTTTCCAAAAGGGGAGACAGACTGTGATGTTACTCTTCCCAGAGATGCTTACCTGGCATATATGTGTGTCTTGGAGGCAGATTAAGTTGCCTGGGAAAATAAACAAGGTTTCATCTTCATATTTTTAAGAAGTTGCATTTGAACTATTTGGCTCTTTCTGTTTTTTGGCTTCTTTGCATATTTGTTTTTTAATGTTTAATGGGGATATGTTTTCCTGTTTACATGATATTGTACAAATTTAAACTGCATTCAACAAACTGCCCATGCAGGTAGAAATTTTAATTAATTTTTTATCATTAAACTAATCAACAAAAGAAAAAGTATAAATGCACATAACAACATTAAAGGATTATTGATACAACCTCATAACTGAAAAGAAAGGAAGAGGAGGAAGAAGAACTTTGTATTACTCAAAAGTCTTACTTTTCTTTTGTTGATAAAAGGTAATTCAAATGATTACAAGCACATATCCACAATCCACAACTGCAAATTAGTTGTTTTCTCTTTCCAATACGTAATGATCCCTTTTGTCAACCCCTATGTCCTTCTTTGTTTTTCTTGATAACTTGATTGGTTCCAGGTAACATAAGGGACTTAAACTCACAGCAGTAGGTTCATATTAAGAATTCCATTGATTCTTAAAGCCCAAAGTATAATCATAACAGGGAAAGAACAAACTTTATCAGTTCATGTTCCAGCTCCTAAGTTACACCTACAACAGGGTGATGATTATAGCTCACACTTATTGACATTTTGTGATGCATCTCTGAGTAATACAGGTAGAAATATCCTATGAGAAACTGCAATTTACAAGCAAAAGTTTTTTAAATGGATTCATATTTAGAATACAGCATACACAACTGTTGCATTACTTAAAGTGTGAGTAACAGTGCAAAACATGCACAAATTTATTTGATGACACATTATTCTACTATGATCCATTGCGATCAATGTTTGCAACTGAAAGTGTTGAATTATTTGTTTCTCTGTCTCTCTAACATACACTCACATATATATGATGTTGCAAGCTGCCCAGAGTTGCTTGACAGTGAGATGGGTAGTTTATAAATTAAATAAATATGGTCATCTTTAATACATATATGCATGAATACTAGATTTCCAATGGGTCCATTATGTGGCAACATTAATGACCTGGGAGCAGCTATAATGTGGCTGTGCATTGATTGTTAGAAAGTGTGTGAATCAATTTGCCATTCATATCAGTTGGATTCTGCCTTTTTCCTACATGTTGCAGCTGGGCTTCCTTTTTTAGATTCAGAACTGCATCTACTATTATGTACTTCCACCCGGCAGCCTTTTTTACGATGAAAGAGGTTGAAATCTCCGTAACTAAAAAGGCATTTTTATGTGATGTCCTGCTGCAGATCTTTTTTGGATGCCCATGTCCAATCTGCCTATGTAAAGCTTTTAAGTCCTGGCTCCTGTTTTGGAATTAATTGCAATTAATATACATTTGGATAATTACTGTAAAGCAGCTGCCTTGAGCTGGATAGGGGGTTGGAGGAGGGGGATGTGTGTGAGAGACAGATAGAAGGATAAATTGGTGCTACTGCTTCTTTGACAGTCTACCAAGATGCCTTTCAGCCTAGGGGAGGGACAAGGAAGGAGCTGCTGTAGAAGATGGTTTCAGAATGACTGCTTCTGTGCCTACACTGCTAAAAGCTTCCAGTTCTCCTCCTGGCTCAATAAAAGCAAGTGACTGTGAAAAGTCCAAAAGGGAACGGCAGAAGATATTTGTTTCCGCACAAATAGGTTTAAATCTTTAGAGTAATTTTAAAGATTTTCCTTTGTACTCTTGCAGCATCCTTTGTAGATAAAGATAAATTTTGCCATGATTGCCTGCATAAGCTACACAATATGTGCATCGCCAGAGAAAGGTTATTCCAGGATAGGGATTTTCAAACTTTTTCAAGCCACAGAACCTGTTTAAAAGAAAATTTTAAGAACCCCTGATCAAGAGGCAAAGTTCTAGTGATTGAGAATTGGTTACATTTAAACTGAACTTTTTTCTCTTTTCTTTTGTCCTTGGTCCCATTTAGATTCCATAGGACACAATTTGATAAACTTTGTTCTAGGGCAGGGGAGGCAACCATTTTCATAATCTGATTAACCTGTCAGGATAGTTTGGGTTGATGGTGGTTGCCGTCCAATCCCCCCTGAGCTTGTTCTGAGGGAAAAGAGAGGCATTTGTTGAAAAAGAGTATCAAGAACAACCACACAAAATTCTGCAGTATTTTTTGAGCAATGCCTTCCTTTGGCATTTGGTTGTACTTCTAATTTGGTTGTACTTCTATCATTTCATCCTCCAGTGGGGAGGAAACGTTATACAGCAGAGCTGGGCACATAATTCCAAATTCTAGATAATTGATGTTGCAAAGAAAAAAGAAAGTATGGAACAACTTCTCAAGAGCAGGACTCCCTCTGCTGGCAATTTTAGTACTGTGGAAAGGTCCAGTAGGAGGAAATCCTATATGATTGCGCAATGGAGATTAGACACCGAGACAGAAGATTATAGCATGAAAGAAACACTGACAAAATATCCTTCCCTACTTTGTCCTTAAATAAGTGTAATAATACTTTTTTTCAAATTGTTGTCCGAAATACGCTTCTCCTTTGAAAACATTTGTTAAAGAAATTCTCTTCCAAATGAAAACTGGTAGAAAAATCCTGGTGAATTTTATTTTGTGGTAGTAGCGAGGCTGTGCAGCCCTGATATGCTGCTTGAAACCTCTCACAGACGCAAGCATATTGTAGCTGGGAGACCTATTTGAGTTATGCAATTAGCACCTAGTGCTGTTGTAAATTTAGCAAGCAACCCATATTCCATCTGTACATGGGATATATATATATCATACAGATTCAATCTGTATATGGGATGACTTGAGCTTTAAAACCTCATTTCCTAATTATTGGCCAAGCTCCTGCAATCCCACTTGAACCGATCTATTCTAGGCCTCCTAATTGGTGCTGGGGGAGACTTGAGATCCAATGAGTAATATGCTTCTATCTTTTTTACGTATAAAGCAACGTAAGGGGAAAACAGGCTAGCAACTGGGAATCATAAATTCTAATCCTGCTTTAGACACAAAACACCAGCAGAGTGACTTTGGACCAGTCACTTTCCCTCAGCTCAACTCCTCAGGGTTGTGGGGAAAATAGGAGGAGGAAGGTATGTTGAATATGTTTGCTGCCTTGAATTGTTCATAAGGTGGGATACAAGTAACAACTATACCACTTCTTTGAATATCTCTAAATAGGCTCAAACCAGTGGTCTAAGCCCTGCTTGGCCACCTCACTTCCAAACTAATACTGCAGTGGCTGAAACCAGAGAAGGGGCCAGAAAATGTCGATTGAATATAGCACTTCCAGGCAGGATGCTTTTTGATGGATATGATCAGAGTGCTTTACAGTCTTCAGCTGTGAATGTTTTAGAGTGTAAATCACTTGTTTCTATTATTCTTTCTATAGTTGTTTCTATTATTACAGAGGAAACTAAAAGTTACTTGAAAAAGACTGGACACTGGGTCTGTGTTAAATGGGACGAAATTAGTTTTTAACCCCCTTCCTAGATTTTAATCAGTGCACTATTCTTGGGCTGTTTTTCTGAATTAATGAAGCAGTACTCCCTTTGCATTCAGGCCATGCACCTCCTGAAAGCCAAACATGAAAATAACAAAATAGTCTACATCTAGTTACTATGTTTTGGTAAGAACGTACCTAGAGAAATGGTAAATGCAAAAGACGTTACCTGCAGAATAGACCTATAGTGCAGCAATTGAGTCAGTTTCATCAGTGATGTACTTCCCTAATTTACTGCCCTCTTCTGATTTTAGACTTCAGTTTCCATAACCCCCAGCCATCATGGGGATTACGGAAACTGAATTTCCCAGAGCTTGAGGGCAACCTGTTGAGAAGAGCTATTCTATTACATTGCAGTAAACTTGATGAGAAGCTGCAGCCCAGCATTGTACTCCAACCAGAGTAGCCTGATAGTACCTCTTACTGGCAAATGGAATGTCCATAGCTTGGTCCTGATCTCCACATCTACAAAGAACACAAAGGAATGAAGCAGATTGGGGGTGACCATTGAACAGGTATTGAGTGCCTAAAGTGCAGTGGGTATGTTTGCTCCCACTCCTGATATTGTCTTTAACAAAATCTGTTTGTAAACCTTTGAATGGAACTATGCACTATGCACACACTCATTTGAAAGAGGGAGCATCATTAACCTCTATGCATTGACTGAAAATGCTTTGGGTAAAGCTATCTCAGCTCTGTTCATTAATAATTTAATCACAGGAGCAGCTCTGTAACATCAGACAATAGAGCTGCCTAGTCCAGCTTCTTGTTCTGTTCTAGCCAACCAATTCCTTTAAAAAAAACCTTCTCCCAATCACAAGTCCAGCAACTAGCATTCCCTCAGACACCAGAGCAGTATGTGACAATGCTGACTAGTAATCTACAGTTGATAGCTGTATTCTGTGTATTTTTCTACCTGGACATCATTTGGTTTAAGACAAATATGTGAAAAAAGTTGAACAGATTTCGTCGTTTGGGGCTATTTCAAGTAGCAAGATCACCACTGGGCCTCTTGCTTTTCCAGGAAGAACAAACCTGCTACTGTTTACTTTTAAAGATTGAATTGTTAAATGAATCCAGGAGTTAGGGTTGCACTGTGGGAAAACAGCCAGATCCGTAACTTTTTTTAAAAAAAATGAACTAACCAGAGGCATTGCATATCAGTGCAAAGTTACAGATACTTTATGGAAGATGTCAGTTGAATTGCTATGAATTATCTGAATTAAAACATACAGCCCTAGAATTTTTAAGCTACTGTGCCATACCTGGAACAGAGAGATATCCTTCCATGGAAGTACTGAAATCTCCCCACAGAAAATCCATTAAACAGGAAAAGGTAAAATGCTCCTCAGTGTATTTAGATTTATAGCATTAGGCACTGTCTGTCCAGAAGTCTCCTTTAACATACATAAAGGATTTGTGAAACATTCCCTGGCACTCAAAATTTCCCTTTAATTTAGAACTTAGAAAAGGGGCAACCACAAAACTGATTGACCAAATGGAACAGAGCTTTACCACCCTACAACCACGAGTGTATATGTATATTCTCATTAATCCAGGTCATGTTTTGAAGCAAAACTACAACAAATTGCAAACTTTCTTAAAAAGGCAACTGGACTTTTATTATTAGATGTAACCGGGAAACACTTCAACTTCTGTTCAGGAGTCTTTTTCATATGGGACTGAAAAAGACTCCTGGATAGGAATTGAAACATTTCCTGGTGACATAATAAAAGTCCAGTTGCCTTTTAAAGAAAGTTTGCAATTTTTTGCAATTATGCTATAACCACAAGTTTGCCCTAAAGCAACTTCTCCCCCCATAATTAAGCATAGGGTGACAGAAGAAGCATTAATTTCCCTCATTTTCCTCAGAATCATTTTTAAGGTCAACTGTCCATTTGCTTTGCTCTTCTGAAGTGATCTCCTGTAGGCCTGGGCAATTGCTCAGGAGACCTATATATTGATCTTGCAGGAAAGCAGCTCTACAGTGGTGCCCACCAATTTAGTTAAGCTTTTCAATATCAAGAGCAAGCTACTGAAAGGCCCAAGTCCTGCTTTGTGCCAAGAGAAGAAAGGACTGCCTTTGGGAACATCACATACCCACAAGAAGACTGTTGAGAACATAGGGCCACCCTTCCCAACTGAGGAAGCCAGGAAAGATGGGTAAGCAGTCAGGCATCCGTGGATCTATCTGACTTCCACATTGGATTTTGAAGATGCCTCCTTCTGTTTAGTCCTTATGCAAAGCAGTTCTGGACACAATCATGCAAACTTTATGAATACAAAAAGAGTTGCAAGCAAGCAGGTCATGATCACTAGGACACTCTCAAATTTATGCTAATACTGGTAGTGAGATTTTAAAACTGAGCAAATACCTGACCATTTATTAATCTGATTCTGATTTCCCATTCTCTTTTCTCACACTCACTTTTTCACAACCTCTATGGATTATCTTCTCTAATGCCAAAACCAGTCTGCCCCTGATGTTACTGTATATTCATACAGCCCTCCCCTCTTTTTTCTACTGACTTTTTCTTTACTGCAGAGGGCAACAATTGGGGATTTTAATCTTTCATGGCCTACTTCTAATGGCCAAATAGAAAAAAAATAAAGAAGCAAACATGAATGATCACTTACTCTTAAAAACTGTGCTGCTTTTCATTGTATTTATAATCTAACTGCAATTGTCTCCCTTTTGTATCATCTCTCCCTAAGGAAGTCAGGAGTCATAGAAACTTGTGTTGGGAAAGTGCAAAGTTGGCTTATGCTAACAAGACTCCAGGGCCCACAAAACTCCAAAGGCCCTAGTTTCTTGCTGGTGTAAAAAAAAGAAATTAGAGCTCATATAAGAGAGCAGCAAGAAAGCATTTCAGAAGAAGGGTCATTTGGAAGAAGTGGGTGTCAGGAGCATCTCAGGTAAGGGAGCAAATCACACTAAGTGGAGGGCTGGAGTGGGAGCTTCTGTGCCTGGCTTAGAAGAAGTGCTAGCTCTGATGGGTCCTTTTAATCAATACAATGCTTTTCTGCCTCCGGTGGCAGATGCTGAAAGGGAGGAAAAGTGCTGAGCACAGCATTGCAGATGCTACATAGGAAACCTTTTGACTTCAAGGGTGGTGTTGATGTTGAAGTTTTATTCAACAGTCAGTCTGTTCAACTCCTGTACACAGACACTGGACACCATTTTCTTCAAAAATAATCTATCTGGCAAAGATGGGAATTGTCATCCAACTAACCTATAGCGCAACTAGGTTGGGAAGTCAAGTCTCATCTCCAAATATGTTAAGCTAGTCATGAATGTGAAATAAAATCCATCTACTGCTAATGTTCCTTACTACGGAACATTACTCATGTATTCAGTAAATTAATTTAAACCTTAAAATGTGTGGATGGTGGGGAAGATGGCTCCAAAGAAAAGTAAAACTTTTGTCACATGCAGAAAAACATCTTGCCCCTCGAGTTGAGGGCTGCCCCCTCCCTTATGGCCTTCCAGAAGGGCCTTAAGACCCGGCTCTGCGAGTTGGCCTGGAGCTCCCAGAGGTACTCATCATCATCTTGGAGGTGGCTGGTTGATCACTAGCCATCCTCATCCTCCTTTTTTGTATGTTAAATACTTAGCCCGCCCTGCTAGTTCCGCCGGGTTTTTTATTTGTTTTATTTTAATGTTTTTATCTGATGTTTTTAATCTTTGTTTTTTGTGAGCCACAAAGAATCTTCGGATTTTGGCAGCATAGAAATTTAATAAATAAATAAATAAATTTTAAAAGAATAACAACGTAGATGTAAGATCACCAGTTCAATATTTTCAATATTCTCTATGTATACACAGAGAGAGGGGTATGTATACATGCCATGCCAGTCCTTGTTAATGTGGGAGCATGTATGAATCCTCTCTTTTCAAATTATTAAATCAGCTGCAATTTTTTTTCAGAGTTGCCCAACTGTTCCAAAAGTTCCAAAAACTGTTTTGGCTCTCCCTGTGTGCATGTGCTATGTCAATCCTTTTTAATCATCCTTCTTCACTTGGCTTTTCCCAGTCCTGAGAAAAAGCTTGGAAAATGATGTGACTGCTTTAATCACTAAAAAATGTGCTTGAGTACATACATACTTGCACTTTAGAAAGATTTGCAGTCCCTGATGGTAGAATCATGTTGTAGTTTCCAGGGATGACCAGGCTTATCAAGCACATTGAGGTCATCCCCTAAAATAATATCCAGTACAATGCAATTGGCATTAGAAAGGAGTTTGGAAGGGCAGAGTAGAGATCTTTGTCCTAGTCTTTCCCTGTCCAACCATGTTGTTTGAGGCCATCACTTCAGGGCCAAATCCTCAATCATCAAGTGAGGACATATCAAATAGAAAGGTTTGCACAAGAGAAGTGACTCCAGGGTCATCCACTTGGATTATATTCTAAGTCTTGGCTACCAACTGCTTCAGAGCCTTGCCAGGGAGCAGAAAGCTAGAGCTGTATTTCAAAACCCATTCCTGATCACTGTGGCCACAATGGCAGAATCACAAGGTATCATCTCCATGGCTAAGAGAGCAAGCTGGAAGGGAAAAGGACTTTCTAACTGAAGAAGGATCAGGAAAGCAATAGGTTTCGAGAGGTAAGGAAAGACTTGACCCTGAGTTTTCCTGACAGAGACTCCTCACTCTCACTCCAATGCTCTTAACCATCTCTCCATATTGGTTCTCCTTTCCTTAGGTGATGAAGAAGGAAAACAGCTTTAGAAATGCAAAGTGGACACAGAAGTTGTTTCTGTATTCATTCAGGGCACTCTCTATGCCTGGCCACCCAACACCATACCAGGCTCTTCCCAGTTCCTTTTTTGGAGACTATGACAGCAGCATCCACTATGCCGGCAATAGGATCCCCAAGAGACTGTTCTCTGTAAGTGATGGTGTACCTCCCCAGATGCTCCTGGCCTTCCATTGTCTAAATCTGACTGCTGAACCTCATTGGAAACTAATCCTGCTCCCTCTCCTTGAGCAGGTTTGCCATTAGGGTCAATCCCCCAGCTCCCCATCATGTCATGATCAAGTCATCAAGTCATGGAAGCCCGATCCTGCATTCTGCTGCCAAGATTGGCCAGGCATGTTGCTTGACATAACATTATGTCTCCATTTTAATTTAGAGGCAGGAATACTGCCATCTCTGATCTCACAAAGCTGAATTAATCTCCTGGCATCTCCTTGTCCTCAAGGTTAACTGCCACCCACTGACCTCCAGAGCCAAATAGTAAAGTAAGATCCAGTTTTGATACTCACCAGTGCTTCTTCACACAACAGCAGCAGAAAACATAGTCTCCTCTGTTCTCTTCTTCAGTCTTTGTCTTTGTTTTCCTACCCTAGACCACTCTTCCTCAGCCTGCAATACAGCACATCTAGAGTACACCAGGTTGGGGAAAGCTGCTATAGATCTTCCTTAATTCTCATAGTCACAAACATCTGAAAGGTCATGGAAAACAGTTGTTGCTTCTCTTCTCACTATCATGTTGCTAATAGTAATTGTCATATGATTAAGACAAATTTAAAACCAACATTTAAATGCTTTACACAATGAGCATGCAGATCACCTGCTTTGCTTAGGGATTTTTTTCCTGATGTTGGTTATTGATCTGCAAAACATGACAAAGGTAGACCTATAAATATCCTACACTAGGTTTATTTATCCCCATATTCCACCCACCATCAGAAAAGAAAGGCAGGAAACATCTAATATTCTGCTGCCTACGACAATGCTGGCTGTGTTTCAGAAGGTGTTCTGGCTGAGCAACATAAGTTGCTGTCCTACTGTATTTCCAATGAATAGAGCTACATAGGAGAATGAAAGAAGGTGGGTGAACCTGGGAAGAAGGAAGTAACCAAGTGAAAGCAGGAGTCTATTTGATTGCCACCCAACTAACCCAGGCTAATTTCTTCCTTCCTGCTATGATTGTGCCAAAGGTTTATTAACAGACCAGATCAAATATTATTAAAACAAAAGTTGGCAATGACTTTTTACATTTTAGGGAAGTTGGCAATTTTATCTATGCTTTACAAGCATAGCCCTTTATTATGGATTCAGTTAAGGCTTGGTACCAGGTAGAACAAGATTATGAGTCAGCTTGGGAGCCATACCACACAGTTGATGATCAAGCAAACAGCTCCAAAATAGCAGGGCAACACGTGAGGGAAATTTTTTCATTTGAGAGCCAAATATATTGGACCTCCAACCAAAGAATGCCTTCAGATTCTCTCAGGACTAGGAGAGGACCAAAACAAAATAAGATTTGCAATGTTCCAAATCAAGGACGCTCCCTCATTTCCTTTGTAAAACTACACAACTGAGCACAGAGATATGCACCCTCCTGCACATAAAGACACAAGCCCTAATAAAAATTATTCAGGATAATTTTTATGCAGATTATTGGGACCTGATGGACAGAGCAGATTGGATGCCTGTGTTTATTAAATATGAATTTTGATCTCTGCACAGAGAGTGGGATCATGCTGGAGTGTGGCCTTGAGCCAAGGAGTGGGCTTAATGCTCTCACTCTGTATAAATCACTAAAGCAGGATCAGGGTAGCCAGAGGGTGGGTAAAGGGCATGTGCTAAGACATCCCACACAACCAACGCCAGAGCAAAGAGCTTCGTTGGTAGGGAAGGAACCAATTTTGAACAATCTATGCAAGAAGGGTACATCACAATGACAACAGTAGAAACCAAAGCTGAAGAGGACAAAAAGGAACCAGACTCAGTATCTGATCCAAATCCAGAGGCAGCGCCCACACCAGCATCCAACTCATCAAGCAGGGTAAGGTTGATACTTGACAGGGATTTGAATCTGTCCAGTTCTTACACTTCTCTGGGACCAGGGGCTGGTCAGCATTAAGGCTTTGAGGGAGAACAAGTGCCACATATCTTAATGCAAGCAAGACCATGGGCAGAGTTCAAAGAACAGAGTTCAGATGAGGGCATAAATGATTGTTTTAAACCTTTTGAAAAGATTGGATGCATCATGAACCCTGGGCTGAAAGCCCTGGGATGTCTCTAGTTGAACTAGTTCTCAACTGCTATTAGTTTTGCCCTTCTTCTCCCACTCTGCATTCTGGGTTAGCTCCAGGATTCCTCTTCTGTTCAGCAGCATTCCCTACAAATATAGTACTGATTTTCAGGGTCTTCCTTTTTATTTGTATTTATTTTATTGATTTATCAAATTTTTAGAACCACCCAGCTCCCTCACATTATTTCAATACGTATAGGTACATGATTACTTTCTATTAATTTTTTCATAGTTAATGGTATGTTTATGTCATCCATGAAGATAGATTTCTTCTGTGAATACGGATTGATATCTACATACTGTAGATTTATCAGAGTCCATCCCTTCAGTTACAGCATTTTAAATTAAAGGAAAGTGAAAATGAATGCAAGAAGTAGCTTATAAAGGAGACATAACAGAAAAAAATACGAGAATGTGATTTCTACAGCTAATTATAGTGGCTCTGTCTCCTCCTGGAGACACTTCTAACCAATCCCAACACTGGTTTAAATTTCAATGAAGAAGAAGCTCAAAGTTGCTGCCAACAGTCAGCATTTGGAGAGGAAACAGACAAGCAACATGATAATCTATTTTCTCTGTTCCTCACAGTTGGAAAGTGAGGAACATTTTAACTTAGAATAGTTATTTCTTATGTGTCATATTCCTTTTCAGCGAAATTTTCACAGCTCCCATTCCATCCCAAAATAAGGCCATCAAAAATTCTTACACAAAATCAGACAGTTGGAAATAACTATTTTTGGCCATTAAGGGCAACGCCCTTTTCAGTGCAATTGTATTTGGACACTTTCCCCAGCAGGATGCTTAAAATATATATACGTGCATCCCCCATATATTCCTTCTATTCCAACTGGATTGCTTAAAAGATTCCACTGGTTCCAAATAAATTTAATTGCCCTGCAGGAGAACAATTTTTCAAGAAGAATCAAAAAACACAAAGGGGGAACTGCCATTTCTTTTTTTCCAACCAATGCAATGTCTTCCCATCCTATCCATAAACCAGCTTTTTCCCATTCTATGCATATTTGTGTCTTACACTTTTCCTCCTCAGTTACAGAATCTCACATTTTCCTTGTTCAATTCCATCCTATTTAGTTCACTGATCATGCCTGTGTAGATCTTTGTGAATTTTCTCTCTTTTTTCTAAGGTATTACAGTAGCTATTCCTTCCAAATTGTGCCATCAGTAAATTTCTTAAGGGTCCTCTCAATGCTATCATCCAAGTCATTGATGAAAATGTAGAACAAGTCAAACAGGACCCTTGGCACACACATCTATACTTGCAGTTGGATGTAGAGAATGTATATTAATTGGGTGATCTTTTGGATTTTTCCATTCATTCTATATTTTCATCATTTAATTAAGATCAAATTCTGACAGGAAAGAAACAGAGGAAACTTTAACTGCTTCACTCCTTTTGCTCTGTTTATTTCCAAAGGAACAACAGTTTTTCTGCAACAAATACACATCTAATAGTGTCTAATAGTGTTTGAGTGGAACTGGATCTATGTGAACTCCAGGATCTACAAGATCTTGTGGTCTTTCCTCAGCTGTAATGTTGGAGAAGGTTGATTTAGGTGACCAGTCTTAAACAATGCTAAGGAGGAAAATCTGGTGGACATACAGTATATGCATATCACCTTTTTCTTATGTTTACTCACCCAACATCCAACATTCTGTGACAGAAACAACTCAACTCTACCTCTTGAAGCACAGTATCATGTTCTTCCAGTTTATGACTTTGAATCCTATGCAGATTGCCTATGATTCTTCAGAACATTGAACAAATTAATATTTCCTTTTCTTAGAAACAGGCCAAAGGTTTTGCTCAGCAAAGAGCGTATCTTAATTGAGCTATTTTTTAAGAGCAGATGGCAGATTTTATATTGTGAATAAAAGAACAACATTGTGGAAAGAGAATAACGTGATCAGAGCCACCCTTCATATTGACCTGTACCTAGGACACTTCCTGTAATCACTTTTATTAAAGTTTAAAAATATGAAGATAAAAAACTAATACAAAGAAAAAGAAAAAAGTGCAGACAAAAGGAAAAATGGGAAAAATATAAAGAAAAAAAGATATTTAAAAATGACTTCTTCATCATAGCAAGTACAAACAAATTCAGTAACTTATCATACTTTCTAACATTTCAACAAAGGATCACTTCTTCACTTATATCTTATCTATGAAAAAAATCTTTAAAGTCTCATCATTCAGTCCTAGTCAATAAAAACCTACTAATAGCTATTAGAAAAAGCATCAAATATATTTTAACCTTGATCAGATAAGTCCTTTTTATATTTCTGCTTTTAAAAATGTTGATGTTATTCCCTGTAAATAGTGTCTTAAAAGCTCATTTCTTTTCATTTTCTTTTTGTCTTTTCTCAGGAAAGTATAGCACATACTCATGAGTATAACACATCTCTTTTGTAAATCCAAGATTAAAAAGTTATCCAAGTTACTCTTCTGAGTTATTATTTAAGTGTTCTTGAGTTATTAAGACATCAGCCAGTTTCATCTGTTAACATATTTTTCCATATCATTCTTGTAACTTGTCATTTTTAAATCCAAGTCCACAACAACCTGATTCTCAGTTATATCTTCTTCTATCTCCTCTTTTAAACCTATTTTTATGACAGCAGATAATCTTAAGAGAAATTTCTGAGGGCATTGTTCCCAAATATCCTCAAATTCTTCCAAAGTTGAAATACTTTTCTCCATTCTGTATTCGTGGATCTTGTCTCTTTAATTATAATCTTTAGTTTTTTCTGGTTACCTAGTGTCCTGTCTTCAAAGTCTCTTCTTTCCATATTTTCTCTAATCTACAAAATTTTCCTATGGGAAGATTTCTTATACAGTACTTAGGTTCAAAATCTTACATTTTTGATAGGATTTTAAACAACCTACAGGAAGGGTTCTTATAATTAGTTTCAAAATCTTACCAATCCATCTGACCCAATTTAAAATTATCCAAAATCAATGTTCTAATCACCCTTTTGCTGGTTATTTTAGAATATTTTAACTTCATAAACTTATATGAAACTTCTTTTACTAAGGGTTGAAGGAGAATCACCTGGTGTGATGAAATTTGTCATTCTGAAGGTTCTTAATGTCAAAAAAGCAGGTAAACCATTTGCTGAAGTGATTAAATGAGGAAATGGGTGAACCCAGTATCCATTTGGAAGATATGAACTATGTTTGAGCATAACTTGCTCGAGATTGCTGTTTTACCATCTCTGCATGGGGAATCTCTGTGTGGAGTACAGATGGGCTATTCCCCTTTATCCAGAGAGGAATTTCAAGGCACCAGTCTGTTTGCTGGCTCCTTGTTCCACCCTGGTCATCAGCTCTGCAAAAAGCAAAGCTATCTTCAATTCTCCATTTCTTCCCCAGAAGCATCTAGAACACTTCCATAGGATTCTGTGTCAGGTAGAAAATAGATCTGGATCTCTGAATTTCCTGTGGG
>JANHZU010007778.1:233019-248109 GCA_032468055.1 Acrochordus granulatus | reverse complement strand
ATTTATGTAGTAGAAGAAATATAATAAAAATATTAAAAAAATATATCTAAAATGCAAATGTATGAGCTGGATGACTAGTTTACTTTTCATCTAATGACTTGTAACCTTGACATGAAAATGCAAAGAAGCTCGAGTTAGGGCCATACTAGAAAGTGGAAGAAAAAGCTAATGTCTTTTTAGAATGTGTCAAGAAATTAGATGATAAAGTCCCTCTGCCAACTTGGTAGGACACAGACTTTTATTTCCTTGAAGTCCCAGTCACTTCAAAAACCCTAGCTCTCTGGCACTTATTGGCTCCAATCCCTCTTTGTTCTCTGGTCTGGTAAAATGAATGTTTCACCTTCTAAGTACTTGAAATTGGATGTCTTAGGACAGCCTTCCAACTTCAGGTTCTCATGATTATCAGAGAAAATACTGCATCTTCTTGACATTTGACATGTAGTTTAAAGCAAAGATTCGTGAGCTCAGAATCTCTGTGTGTTGCTTCATCTTCCTATTGTGTTATCCCAAGAAGTGATGAGAAGTGAGAGAAAAGATCACATCACTAAATTTGTCCTGGGGAGACAGACAAATTTTCCATCAGTTTCTTGGGGCTATCTACAATGTAGCTCCTTTTATTTGCCTTGTGTGCTGTTGCCCTGTACTTTAAAAATCCCCATAATTGTCAATGTCAGGGAATTATATAAAGATTGTATTGAAACAAAAAACAGTAAGAAGATGGATATCTTCTTGTTTTTAAGGAATGGAGGGGTGAGGAAAAATACGTTTCCCTTCAAAAAACATTGTTTGAATTATTTTAGTACAGCCTCATTAAATGCAGTAAGAGACTTATTATAAATGTGTTGATATAATAATGCAAATATTATTTATTTATTTATTTCACTTTATTAGCCACCCAAGTATTTTATTCTTTCAAGCAATTTTGTCTTAAATTGCATTCCATAGGTAATGTAACAGGTAGCACAGAATTACTTCAGTAAATATTTGGTGATTCAAATGTTTGTTATTGAACCATAAAATGAAAATTTAATCTGAACTTGAAAGCATCACCAAAGTTGGACAGACTGCACAATTATTCCATGTGGTTGCCTGATGAAGGAGAAGTTTGATGAAGCATTTTTATATACTTCTGAGAAAAATGGAACAACTGGTAATATTCTAGTAAGCAAGCTGCTATAAATACTTTAGTTTTGTAATTCACAAGAATTACAAATTCTTGTTGTACAACAACAAGAATTTGTTTGCACAACAAATTTGCACAACAAATTCTGCTGTGACTATAAAAGTCATATCGTAGAAAGAAATTAATTGGATATGAGTTGTTCACATGAAATGCTGAAATAACAGAAGTACCTTCCTTACACACATACACGTACAACTTGCTTGATGTGTAGTCTGAGTCTTATAGTATGACATCAATATATTTAATAATTTCTTTCTAACAAAGTTGATGTTGAAAACTAAAACTATTACCAAATCAAAACTGAAACTTCCTAGCATTAAGATAATATAGCAAATGATTGTTAAGCAAATTCTGAACACATCTTTATTTCCCTCACAAAATTGAGGTATGAATGTGTGAGAATGATTTCCAAAGATGTTATGGGTTCAGGAATATTACTAGCCTAGTTGGTGAATATACAGTACTTTGATCAGTTTCTGTTTGTGTTCAAGGGTCTAGGAGCCATGGAATCACATTTGCTTACACATAGGGCAAATAATTGTTCCAAATAATACTTGCCTTGGTTTTATTTGAATAAATGGCAAAGACATTGCATGTTTATGGACTGCCACATGCTGTGATCACCATAGGCAGGGCCTGAATATATATACAGGATAGATAGATATAGATATTTAGATACTGGGAATACAGGAAAAGGGTAGAGCAGCTCAGTGTGGGCATTTTGGAGAGAGAGAATTTCCCTGATGATAGGATCTAGTGTGAGCCCAAAAGCTTGGAGTACTAAACTTTCAGTCCTGATGACTGACTCCAACTGGTTTTTACAACATTATCCTGGGAATGGATGTTTACTTTCATTTGTGTGTGTGTGTAAAATTATTTATTGTTGTGGTGATGCATCTGTATGTTTTACATCTTGTATTCTGATAATAGATTCCTTTCCCATGGCCTTTATAATGATTCTAGCCTACATTTTAAGTTGTATGCTGCCTTGATCTTGTACTTTTTTAGTAGCACATGAGATCAATGCTGAAAGTATTGTGGTCTGTCATTCCATTGACTGTACAGTTCTTTAGAATCTCATATCCCCTGGAGACAAGAAATGCTACTTTTTTTTGAATGGGAGGCTTGTGCTTCTGAAGAGCAAACTGTCTTCAGGAAATTGATTCTTGGATAATTGTAGTTAAACACAATTAAATTAATCCATAGAATAGCTAAAACTGGCAGTGCCAGAATTTTCCATCGTACTCATGAAATACTTCATATTATCAGTGGGTACTTCTCTGCCAATTTACAGTGGAACCTTGGATTGTGAGCATAATTCATTCTGGAAGAATGCTCTTAATCCAAAATGATCTTAAACCAAAGTGAAGTTTTCCATAGGAAACAATGTAAAGTCGGATGATCCATTCCATGCCCCCCAAAATATGTAGAAATGATTGTCCCTAATATCTGAAACAAGTAACAACGATTAATACACAATATAAAGTAGAAGTAGAACAAATTAACCAGCACTTTAACTTTTGCTAGAAGATTTTGAGGCAGGGGTCCCCAAGGGCCCAATCCAAGCCAGGCAGATAATAACGACTGTAGTTTAATTTGGGGGATGGTTCTTGATGGTCCCTCGGTTTATATTAAAGGATTTCCACCTAGCCTTGAGTTCCCTTCTCTCTTGTTTCTGTACAGTTCTTAGGAGGTTCATCTGGTCTTTCCTGGGAGGGATGGCTGCCTTACTGTTAATGTTCTCGCTATGGATCTGCTCCAAGGCAGATTCTGGCTATCAGCTGCTGCTCGGCCGCGCTGTCTGGGTGGCCCTTGTTGGATCAGGAGGATCCGCTGCTGCCGCCGCTTGAGGGCAAAATGGCCTTTTCCCTCAGCAATGCCTTTCTGGGGGTCTTTCCTGGGTGGTTTGGAAATGTTTCTTATCATAACTTGTCTTTGTGCTATGAGAGGGGAGAAGAGATGGGCAGGAGAGGGATGGGCTGGATGGTGCCATGCGAGGAGGGCTGAGTGTGTGTGTTTGTGACAGGGAAGACAGAGGTTCAATCTTCATACACTTTGAGAAAAGTCGTGGCTGGCGTGAGGGAGACGAGAGGGAGGAGAGGACGGGGAGGGTTATTGCTTGGAAGGAGAATCTGGAATCTGAATCTCCAGAGTTCTTTCTCTTGAACGACTTTCATTTAATTTATGCATTTTACGCAGCGAGAGAGAAGAACCATTGGCTCAGTTGGAGATTTCCTGCACAAGCTCATTGCACAAAGCTTGTCTTGCAAGTTTTCATTCGTTAACCGAATTAAATTTTATTAAAAAATTTTGCTCATCTTACGGAACACTCGTTAACCGCGGTACTCACAATCCAAGGTTCCACTGTACTATTAAATCGTGTCCACATCTAGATATGAAAACTTGTCCCACATATGGAGGGAAATGAAACCTGGTTCTAATTTTCTTCTCTTTTACAGCCATCTATCTGCTATATGCCAAGCTGGAGGAGGAATATGGGCTGGCCCGCCATGCCATGGCAGTATATGAGCGAGCTACTCAGGCTGTACTGCCTTCAGAGCAGCATGATATGTACAACATCTATATCAAGAGAGCAGCTGAAATTTATGGGGTTACACACACACGTAGCATTTATGAGAAGGCAATTGAGGTTAGTTTATTCTCTAAATTGCATCTATCAGGTTACACATTCTAGCCAATGTGGTTCACCTTCCTTCACAGAATGATACAGCTTAATCTATTCTTGCTGACCAACCACAATTAAAAGTGTGAGTTAGTTTTTAGAGCATGTGCATCTTGGGCTGCCTTCTCCTATATAAATGTGCATTTATTCTGAGATCATGATTATGGGAACAATCAGACCATTAGGAAAGGACTGATTTTATTTGAATTGATGTGATAAGAAAGGCCAAGAAGGATTTTCTGTTCTCTTGAAGAAGACTACCTTTACTCTTGTCTAGGTCTTGTCAAGCAAGAAATGGTCCCTCTGTCAGCTCCAGCTTTTGGGGCTGATTGACAAGAAAAGAAAAAAAGGAATAGGAAAGAAACCAGCCATCAGGATAAAGAACAGAAGAAAATAGAACTCAAACAACCCACCTACACTCTATAATGCTTGTTTGCAGCACTTGTGTGTCCATGGCATCCATGCACCTCCTGTGCTCCTTGCCTGGGACTTCCATCTCTTCCTATTTAACAACACATACAGTCCTGGAGTTGTGATGGCAACAAGGATACCAAGATTGCCATCATTAAGTAATGTACTTTACAATCATATCACTTAGTGAAGGAAATTCTGGTTCCAATTCCTGTTGTAACCCATGGTCTACCTATATTATTTTTATTATCTATTTTTTATTAAGTTTTTGTATTTTATTTTGCTTTTATAGATTGTAACTAACTTTTGGGTAATGGTTTTATGTGGGACTCTGACTTCACAGAGTAAAAAGGCTCAATAATCAAGATGTTTGTCTTAGGAGCCAACTCCAATATTGATCAGACCAGTAATCAACAGGATTGGGTAAGGACAGCCCCATAAAATGCTCCAGGCAAAAACGCTTTTGTATGATTTCATCATAGAGCACATTCCATCAGAAGAAATAAATCAGAGTACTGGACAATTGACCCTGCAGAAAAGGGTTAACTTTTCTTCCACATGACTGAGGAAGTTGATAAAACTCTTCTACAAAGAGGAAGAGGATTTGGTACATTCAAGAATTTTCTTACAGATTTCATTGAGGTCTCGTACAGCTTGATTTTAGCACAGATGTAATAGACAAGTCTGGCACAACTTCCCTCATTTTGGGGGCAGTACTATTATGAGTGGTCTGTTATTTAAAACAGTTAAAAGTCCAAGTAATCTCAATAGATTACTAGAGACTTTTCAAATATGATAGAAAAGTCTAAGAATGCTTGTAATACATACCAAAGTGTCCAGATATTCCAATAGAGAATCCTGTGCTGCATTCAGGCGTGGTCTGTTCCAACTCTACATGCAAAAATTGAATGGGTCATTCTAGAAAAGTGGATCATCCTTATCTGAAGACCTCCAGTCACCACAGAATCTACAAGACCTGGCCAGCCTTCCAGAAATGGTGCAAGAAATAGTCAACAAAGAAATTCAGAAAAATGAGGGGAAAAATCAAATGTATTGGAGTTCGTATGAACACAACTAAAGAAGAAGCTGACAGCTAACATGTTAGAGAATCAAGCAACTGCTAGACTCCATCTCCTGGATGATCAAAATAGTCATCTAACTAACCCCATACATGAAAATTCCTTGATGCTTCTGCCTTCTAACTACACCAACAGTGTATCAGTTCTCTACCTGGGATGTAACTCTAATCTTACAGGCAAAAACAGCTGCATCTTTCAGACCTACTACCTAATCCCAGCTGAATATTAGTTTAAAAGGCAGTGTTCTTGGTAACTAATAATGTCAGCTAGGAAAATGGAGTTGCTGTGGACATTGCTGCAACACATTTTCCACATAGGCATGGTAGTCATATGAATAATCTTAAACTTCATTCCTAAGTGATTGTGTTACCCAATTGTATCCCAGATAGATCCTACACTAGCAAAATATTCAGCAAGTTAGACATTTGCAGGATACTTGGGATTTACTGAAAGTGCATGCTAGAAACCAAACAGCCAGCAGTCTCTTAATGTATACAAACCAGGAGCACAAGTTAAGCAGGTCTGTAATTACACCATTAAGGTGCTGACTAAGATTGTTTTGCATTGGCAGATTTCCAAAAACTTTCTCAGATGTGACTTTTGATTGCTATTTTGAAGAAAGTATTATTACACTCGTAGGTTATCTTTGGGAATATTACTCCTGGTTCCATTGTTTTGAAGACTGACAGTTGTTTTGGATTTACTGTTCAGATGTTCTTCCAGCCAGTGGACAACAGATCCAGCAATATAAAAGAGCAGTTTGGGGAAAAAAGCTAACTTGATGGTTGAAGATTATGTTTTTGCTGATTGGGTGGAGTTTGGTTTCAATTAAAAAAGATCATAGAATATATCCACCATGAATGAAGCCGGTTCCTTTGATTAAAGAGAGGTTCCTCCCAAAAGAACAGAAAATATGTTGGCTTTGCCTTTTCATCTAAAGAAAAGTTAACCCTTTTCTGCAGGATCAATTGTCCAGTACTCAGAAGAATTCTTCCCTCTAAATCTAGCTACCACTTGCCCTTTTCTAGGGGCTGCTGCATTTACAAACAAGTCATGTGGCAACTGAAAATATAGTATCTCTTTGGCTATGGCATCCATATTTCCACAGACCTTTTCACATTCAAATTGATTATGTTTTCCTGGAACAAAACTCCCCTACACCAGTTCACATAGTCCAATTGCTAAAATATTCTGAAGGCCTCTGAGTAATTATAATCTTTATATGCTCTAGTTAGCTCTAGATTATTACTTCATACCACCCTAGAAGTTGAAATATTGACGGTCATGGTACATTTAAATATCAATACCTTTTTCAGGTGCTTTCAGATGAACATGCTCGGGAGATGTGTCTGCACTTTGCTGATATGGAATGCAAACTGGGTGAAATAGATCGAGCTCGGGCAATCTATTCCTATTGTTCACAGATGTGTGACCCCCGAGTAAGTGGCTTTTTCCATTTCCAGAGAACTTATCTGCTTGTGACAAGGCTTAGTTGATAAGAAGGAAGCCTCTCATTTTGCCATAAAAAGAGCAGAAATGATTGCTTCTACCTCAGTTCAAAATAGATGTTTTGAGACAGCACAAATTTATATGAAGTTTTGAAAAATGTAAAGAATTCTTTCATCTGCAACCCGATGGATAAATAAAGGTGTGTATTTGTGTTTCCTATGCAATGTTTATGCTCTTGTTTATGACTCTCTATTCCTGGTGCAGAAGGTAGAGAGCATAGTAATAGTTGATCTCTGTCCTCTTAGCCTCATAAAATCTATCCTTTTTATAGGAAAAAGCTCAGAGGAGAGAGGAGAGACAGCAATCTTTAACCCAATTGTCTATTGAACTGTGTCACTATATCTTTCACAGCAATCCTCATCTTTCGATTTCCCTTCCCAGACTACTGCCAATTTCTGGCAGACATGGAAAGAATTTGAGATTCGGCATGGAAATGAAGATACTATCAGAGAAATGCTGCGCATTAAGCGAAGTGTGCAGGCTACTTACAATACTCAGGTTAACTTCATGGCTTCTCAAATGCTAAAAGTTTACAGCAATGCCACAGGCACAGGTACTTCTTGCCTTCTCTTAGAATGAGATGTGCTGTGTCTTCCCTTGTCTTCTGACCACTCTGTATCCCTTGTGCTTATCCACCTCTTTATCATTGTCTTGTTTCAGTGTCTGACTTAGCACCAGGACAGAGTGGCATGGATGACATGAAGCTGTTAGAGCAGCGAGCAGAACAGCTGGCAGCTGAAGCAGAAAGAGATCAGCCTCGAGCTAAGGAGAAGATCTTATTTGTCAGGTGAGGATTCTATAAATACATGACTTATTTATCTTTACCTCTACGAAGACTACTTGGATTCCTAACATCATCAAAAACCATGATGGGAAAAATGTAATTAGCTATTAGATTTGTATTCAGGAGCTTAGGAGAATGTACATTATTTTAACCATCAAGAATCAGGAAGAAGCAGACAGTGCCCTATACAACACCCTAGTTGCTAATATGACTAGAATGGGAGAAAATTGGGAACAGGACTGTGGTGTTGCCTAGAGAAACTAGCACAAACTTCTACAAAATGGGTGCATCAGCTTCCAAGTTATCAGATGTACTTTTCTAGGATTTAATTACTACGGAAAGATTGACACCATATTGCCAAGATATACTGCTTTGCAGTCAATTTGATATTTTTTGTATGATGTAGTCTGAAAAGTGATTTATGACACATTGGGAACCCAAAACACTGTACTAGATTTTTTATTTCATTGACTACTTACTTATGTGTCATAAAGATGATGTCACCTTTTAGTGACCACATAGTTAGATTTTCTCCATGACAATCTGTCCCTAGCCAGGTCTTCCAACAATGCACCCATTGCCACTGAGTCCATCCTTTTTGCTGCTGGTCATCCTCTTCTCTGTCCTTCCACTTTTCCCAGTATTACAGCTTCTTCCAGAGAGCTACATCTTCACATTATATAATGTGAGATGCATGTGAGAAAGCATGTGAGAAAGACTGTGGGAGATAGGGTAAAGAAATGCTGCCTGGGGAACTGTCAGATAAGAGAAAGCACAGCCTGCAACTTGATAATGGGTTGGGCAAGAGGCTCAGAAGGGACCTTCCCTATTTTCTCAGCTATAAAAAAGATGGCAGGAGAGTTGTACTTTCAGAGACATCACATGACCACAATTTGTGATTTTACTTCTGCATCTCCATTAACTCTGTTGCAAACTGGTTGGGAAGCACGCAAATGGCAAACACATGATTGTGGGATGCTGTGATTGTTGTAAATGTGTGCCAGTTGCAAAGTACATGAGTTGTGATCACACAACTTCTGGACACTGGTGTTTGTAAATGTGAGGATTGGTCACAAAGTTTTCTTTACATAATCATAACTTCAACAGTCATTAATTGAGGCAGTCAGTAAGCAAGACCACTTGCTCTGACTTCTTTATTATCCAGCATGCATCAGCTATAGTACCTCATATTCTTTGATCTTTTGTAAAGTCAGCTTGAACATCTGGCATTCTTTCCATGTAAAATGCTAATTCATGTTGTATGATCCTAAGCATTAGGATTTCAATATTTTTTAATCTTTTTGGGTTTTTTGAAAACATTAGGAGAAAAGGAGAGGCAGTTTTTTCTCTGTTCTGTCTATAGAAGAGATGGAAAGTGCACCTTGCCCTACTGCTGAAACAAGGGTGCTCCTTGCATTAGGGGAGGATTGGTTCCAACCAGTATCCTGCTGTGGATCATTCACCTTTCCTTGCTTATTTTCAGGAGTGATGCTTCTCGTAGTGAATTGGCTGAACTTTCCAAACAGGCCAATCCTGATGAGATAGACATTGATTTGGATGACAGCGATGAGAGTGAAGACAATGAACCTGATGGTAAGAGGACGATGGAAATGCAGCAACATTCTTATAGTGCTATGGCTGTTGTTTTTGGTGGATAGGAACTCTGTTTTTGAAAAGCCAATATGCATGCCTTTATATTAACTATTCTCATTCTTCTCTTACAGAAGTACAGTTGGAACAGAAGAGTGTCCCTTCTGCTGTGTTTGGCGGCCTTAAAGATGATTGAGCTGTCTTTTATTAATGAACTGCTTTTTAAGCTGGAGTAGAGATGACATCTTCCTGATTAACCTGTCTGTCACGTAAAGCTTTTCTTTGTGATTGTTTAAGCTGCTGTTCTTCTTGCCAACTCAACAAAACAGAGAAAGAAGCTATTTGTAAAATACCGTTGCCATTTGTATTGTACTAACTCAAAAGGAAGGGTAACTTTTCTCCCAAATAATTAACCTTTAAAATGGAAGATTTGTGGAAAGTATGGTGATGAATACAGACACATTTTCTTTGTTAGGGAGCTTTCTTCAACTCAGGCTTATTTTTCTGGAAGTATGGTCATATCCATTCTTTTACTTAACCAACTTCATTATCACTAAAAGATTTATAGCTGCCTGGGCTGAAATCTTAAATTACAAACAAGGCAATTATCTAAATAAGGGCAGGGAGGAGCTTAATGTATTCAATATTCCAAGGTGAGATAATTGTTTACTGTGTCAAATTAGCCTTCATTCACTAAAATGAAGTTTTTAAACAAATAAGCCTATATTTTATATACATTAAGAATTGCAGATTTTAACCTTTTTTTGTACTATACAAAAAGGCCATAGATTTCCTTAAAAGACATATTTCCTTAAACCAATTCTTCAATTTGGGATCTTCAAGTGTACTGGAATTAAATCTCCAAGAATACCCAGCCAGTGTAGTCAGGCACAGGAGAAATAGAAGTTAAGCCTTTTCTCCATCTCATTTTGATATTTGTTTGCCAGGAACAAAATTGTAACTAATTATATATATTTAGAAGTGCTGCCATGTTAACAGGGTGAGCTCCTGTTACTTGCTCCAGCTCCTGCCAACCTAGCAGTTTGAAAGCATGTGAAAATGCAAGTAGATAAATAGGTACCACCTTTGGTGGGAAGGTAAACAGTGTTCAATGTGCCTTGGTGTATAGTCATGCCAGCCACATGACCATGGAAGTGTCTTTGGACAAACACTTGTTCCCTCAGCTGTGAATTAGAGATGAGCACCACTCCCTAGAGTCAGCCACAACTGGTAGAGGAGACTTTATCTTTACCTATAGTTATATAGGTAAACAGTATATTCATCTTATGGTTTAAATGCATTTGGACAAGTGGGAAAAATGGATGAATTCATAGAGCTCCACTCTAAATACAGGCAGGTGTTTCTTAAAGGGCAAGACAATAGCAACTAAGCCAATCTTGAATTCACTTTCTGTTGAAAGCAGGCACACAAAAAGGAGGTAGAACTTATTTCACATCCCCATTATTCCTTCACTTGTGTAGCTTTCAGCAGCCTCCCTATATACCTGGACTTATTTTAAATAATCAAAGGACAATATTCATTCTAAAAGATTCTGCCATATATTATGGAAAGTTTGAGTACAAGAGCACTTCTTAAAACTGTGGGGCTTTCAGCTTCCAATTTCAGTATCCACTTATCTTGCATGAAAGCAAAGATAGTTCAGCTGCTGATACAAGCCATCCTTCAAGGTTCAAACAGTCATTAAGTAATGACCCGCAAACAGCTCATTTAAGTTACTTTATTAAATGGGAAGGACAGAATCCCAACCCACTTTTTACATCAACTCAACCCTGCACTATATCCCCAGACACATACTTGACACTCAGTCAGCCACAAGAGACAGAATAAAGTTGAACAAGACAGAATCAGAGTGAAGCATCCAAACTGAATGGCACTAGCTCCCCACATCTTTCCTACTCTTCCTTGCAAGCAACTTCTACCCCAAAGGGAAATAAAAGGTGGATGGCAAAGGATGCTCAAACAATTGAGGGCAGCTTGCATTCTGTGGCCAGGCCCCCCTCCCTGCCTCTCAGAAGGGCTGCATACCTTGCCTATAGCCTTGGAAACAGGTAAGTAGGGTTTGGGGGAAGAAATAAGGAAGGAGAGAAAAAGAAGGATGGACCCCACTCCTCCCTAAAGTGGTTGGAGTTTCTTTTGGCAGTTCAACTCAGAGTTCACAGAGACCTGCTCTATGACTATAGCAGCCACTGACTTCTCAACATGTAAATTATAGCAGCTGCTAAAAAGATATCCCATTAACAGCTCTTATACAGCTATACACCAAATAGCCCTTGTAAATAAGGGAGTAGACAAAAAGGAAATACGTTCAATGGAAAAAGGAATGGACATACGTACACACGCACCTTGCTCTGTATTACCTCCACCATGCCAGCTTCATATACAAATTCACCCTACCCGCTGTTCCAAATTTGTTCCTTTTTATATACAAATAATTGAAAAATCATTAAATAGCTCATATATGTATATATATGTATAGTATGTATAAATATAAACAGGGAAACCCAGGAAATGAAAAAAAAAACATAGAATCTTCCAGGCAAACAGGAGTCTGCAAAAAAGACTCTTCCTCTGACTGCGCGTTAACATTCAGGTAGTGGTTAGAGGCAAGAAGCACACCCTTATTTAGGGCAGTGTTACTGTGGCAACTCTTGAGACTCTAGCTTACGAGATTTGCAGGTTACACAGAACCTAGTCTTCCAACACCATGACATCCCACAACCTAAAGCAGCCAATAGTAGTCTCATCTCCAAAGCAGGCACCAGAAGTATTTCCCAGATGGCTCTGATCCAGCCAGAGAGAGTTCTGGCCCAGGACTAGATTCTCAGACCCATGCCTAACAACCTTGTCCACTCAAGCCACCCATCACAGAAGGCCAGCTGTTAGATCTCATGGGTCCAAGTCCAGGCGGAGAGTAAGTGTAACACCACATTCTTCAGGTCACAGTTCTTTGGGGGTGCCTGGCTTCTTGGGGGTGCCTGGCTTCTTGGTCTGCCAGAGATGGCCCTGGATAGTAAAGGCATCCACGCTCATGGACATGGTCTTACTGGGAATCTGAGTGAAACGTTTGCGGTCAGAGCTATACTTGTAGATGCCTTCAATCATGGGCAAGGTAATAGTGCGAGGACCATAGCCTGCTAAGCGCGTCAATTCATCCGTTTCCCCAGACAGGGTGTAGAGCGCCCGGAACTGGCAGCTTGAATCACGGAAGAGAATGAGGAAGTGATTAGCTTTGCTCTTTTCAATTTCCTAAAATTGAGGGAAAAGAAAAACACGTAATCAAAGATAGGATAAGTCCCAGGCATAAAACACAAAACGATTGCTAAGAAACTACTCAAGAACCAGAAGGTACCATTCTAAGTTATAGATACTCTTCAAATAGAATTAGGAGAGCATACCAACGCATAAGGAGGAAAGAGCAACCTTGTTTTATAGGATCAAAACTTTTGCACCTATTAAGAAAACTCCACAACTTTTCAACAGTAAAACTCAACCATTTACATCTCTTAATTATTAGGTTGCCGACTTTTCTCCTTTTTATGTCACATTTAAAGAATGCAACAAGGGCTTTTTTTAATTCTGTAACTGTGGTAAACAATTTAGGAATCTTCAGATATTTCATACTGTCAGCATGATCAATGGCCAAAGAATATGACTTTGGGCCAGTCACTTCCTCTTCACTCAACCTACCTCACAGAGTTGCTGTTGTGGGGAAAACAGAAGGAGGAAGGTGTGTTAAGTATGTTTGCTGCCTTGAGTTTATTATAAATAATAAAGTCAGGATACAAATAAACATGGGAGGTGCAGTCCAAAATCTCTAGAGATCATCAAGTTGCCTACCATGATAATATATCTTAATAGTGCAGTCAGTGTAATGTTAAGGATATCAGAAGGAAAGTCTGTTTATGCAGAGGAAGCAATCAGCCTTGCTAAATGAAACCAGAGATAGTCCTTAAGTTAGTGACAGTAATTGGAACCAGAATTTTGGTTGCTAAGCAATGCATCGTAAAGCGTGATGTCACATGACTGCATTGTTTAACACGGCAATCCAGCAGACCTCATTGTCACCATTAAGCAAGGTTTGTGAGTTGTTAGGCAAGAAACTCCTTACAATCTTCTGCGAGCTTCTAACAACTAAGTGAGGAAGCCAGTAGAAAGTTGCAAGTTCCAGCCAGTTCGCAAGCAGGCTGAAAGTCAGGTAAATGGCTACTGCCAATTGGGAGAAGGTGAACAAGTGGCTGATATAGCACATTTGGGGGAGGCTTGTGATGACTGCTGCAGAGCAAGGAGAATGCACAAAGAGCTGGTGCACCTCAGTGAGGCTTGCAGTGGCTGCTCGCAGGCAGAGCAACTTATGAGCTTCTCTGCTGGCTTCCCCACTGACTTTGTTTCTGGGAGGTTTGAAGGGAAGGTTGCAAACACTAATCATGTGACCAACAGTAATCATGTGCTACAACTGTCATAAGTGCAAGCAGGTTACCAAGGACCCAGATCACAATCAAACTGCAGGGATGCTGGAACAGCCAGAACTTCAGGAGCAGTTGTAAGTACCACTCATTCAGTTCCATGGTAACTTCAAACTATCACTAAATGAGTGGTCATTAACTGAGGAACACCTGTAGCTCCAAAACTATTGAGACAGAGTTGCAGCAACAGTTGTTCCCGTTTATTTTAGGTAATTTTACCCTCAGCATTAATTTCAACACTTGCATGCTGTGCTCATTTCTAGAAAGATAAGGACCATATCTTTTCCACGGTTCATATTCACTACGTCTTGACTTACCTCCAAGATACGGATCTTCTGGGGTTCATTGACCTTGCCAGCGAGGCAGCAGTGAGACAGTGCATTATGGATTATGTATTTATTGGATTTGGCACTGGGCTCCTTGTACAACTTGGGCCCTGCAGAAATACAACAAGATTAGCATAGAAGGGGAGGCTTTACTTCTCCCAGTCTAAAGGAAAGCAGACCAGAGCCATTCATAAACACCTTGCGCTGAAAGAAGATGGAACTGGAAGGGCTTCATGCATAGCCAAGGCCAGTTCAAGAAGGGAATGTGGGGTCTAGTGGGGTTGAGGAAAGTGGTGATCTGTGGAACAGAAAAATACAGCAGAGGTTTACCTGTATATTCTGGAATGGAAGCTGGTGAGGAGGCAGTTGATGCATTTTCCCAGTCACGTTCCCGGTTCTGATTTGGCAACAGCCGACTGGGAGACATTGGCCCAGAAGGTGATGCAGCTCTGGGGAACAGATAAACAATTGAACCCTGGATTAAAGATAACTGCAATCATTTGTATACAAATGCATTTCCTTTGATAGGGGTCCAGATCTGAACTCTCCTCATTCACCCAAGATCTAGAGAAGCAATGCATACTCACCGAGAAGCTCTCTTGATGAAGAGGGAATTGCCCGGATCATTGGCCACCGTCGAAAGAGAGAGAGTTGACTGGGAGTATACTTTGCTGAGTTTGGAGCCTAAGAAAAATGGAAACCAAAAGGAACTGGTATAGCACCCTCTCATTTACAGAAGTAAAACTAAGAAAGAAACCCATTCATTTATTTTAAGAGTTCAGCCGACTTTGATTTTTCTTACTGAAAAAATTACTGAAGCAACTTCAAAACAAAACTAACAATCACATGCAATTAAGCAATTTAAGAATCAAATGTTTGCTTTAAAGCATTTTAAAGCATTTAAGGCTAGCCTGCCCTCCCTGGAGGACCTGTATATCGAAACGGTCAAAAAAGGGGGCAGAAGACCCCTCTCATCCTGGTCACAACTTGTTTGAACCTCTTCCCTCTGGATGGCACTGGTATTGCATACCAAAACAACCA
>JANHZU010007778.1:219695-230700 GCA_032468055.1 Acrochordus granulatus | reverse complement strand
ATTTATTCTAAAAGACAAACAGAATATCTAAGCAGTCAATAGTATGGACAGATAGAATATATCATATAAAAAGTAGGTTTAAAAAACTGCAATAACAAGATATATCCAATGAAAGTGTATTTTCCCATTCTACTGTGTTTAATTCTTGGTGTAGCAACAACTTATTCAGACAGTTGAATAGACAGCCTGTCATGGAATAAGACCAATGACAGTATTTGCCAAAGTTGTGAACAGGACCAATTGCATGACTCTTTCCCACCCTGCCATAATTGGCTGGGTAGAAAAGATCTGTACAAATTGGCTTAATTTGCTTGGTTCTACTAATCATATTGCATATGACAGGTAATACTGCATTACATCACAGCAGCTCCCAGACCACTTAGACAGGATGGCAAATATAGACAACAGAATGACTTGGCTCATCCCATCTTACCTAGCTTCCTCTTTCTTCTGTTCCTTCTCTGCCTCCTGCCACTGTTTTCTGCGCTGTGCCTCTTTACTGCGCCGCTGCTGTCTCTCTAGGAGAGTGGCACGCTTCTGTGCCATCTCCTCTTCAGCCTTTTCCTCATCCTGTATGAAGAAAATATGTCAGCTTAGTAACCCTAATGGATGCAACATCAGTTTTGATTTCAAAGAGAGCCAGATTACTCTTATCCTTTCCTCCCTCAGATTGGAGACTGACAACCATCCTCACTTATCTTGGAAAATATGTACACTTACATTCTGGCAGCTCTTGATAGTTTCATGTTCTGCTTTAACCAAATCGTATCTAAAACATTGGCAGATGAGACTATGTTCCTACCAGTAAGTTATATCAGGGACTGCAGGATTATTATCAAGCGTTGAAAGCAGTCATGCAAACAGGAGAAGTCAGTGAACAGGTTTGAGTTGCAATAAAGGGTAGAAGACACATGACCTGCACTTCGGGATCTTTAATCTCCAGCATTCCTACCATAAGCAATACAACTAGTTCCAATTCTAGATGCCCTAGAAATGTGCACTGATTACAAGAGAGGAGCTGCTGCTGCTGGAATTCAGGCTGGTCAGTGGCAGCAAAATCCTCTGTTCTCGTTTTTCTCATACCTATGCTCCTCAAACAGGAGTTGCTTGCATGTATTCACATACAGTTTAAATCCTTTGCCTGATTATTCCCAACTTCTTCTTATAAATGTATGCTTACCAAGCAACCCTTGGGACTCACTTGCCTTAACATACTGTTATATGCTTCCTGCTGAGCCAACTAGCATAGGAAAAAAAGCATCCCAGTCTATAGATCTCCCTACTTCATCTCAGAACTGCTGGTTTCCGAGTTGAAGGAGAGGTATAGAAACTTTTCTGAAGAAAAAAGGAAGCTAAGGTAGCTAGGAACTGTTTGTAGCCAAGAATTAAATTCTCACCTTGAAAAAGAAGCCCACACCTGTACGGGGCTCAGAATCCAAAGTTTCAGCAATAGATTCCTCCAGGGAATCATCCCCATCCACATCTTCATCATCCTCTCCTTTTAAGCTAGACAGAGGGATTTCAATCAGGCTACTATGTCGATCACTGGGTGAAGAGGCATCACTGGTGCCATCCCCTGAAACACGAGCATTGCCTCCCTGTGGAGGAACAGAGGCCACTGGCCGCAGGTTATTCTGGGTCTCTACCTCTGGCACAGGCAGCTCCTCCTCCTCAGCAAAATGGATGGAGGAACGAGTCTGCACAGGAACCTGGCTTGGGGAGAATTTGCGGAGGTGTGGAAGGTTGTCCACGTTGTGAGGAGGTGTCAGGACTCGCGTGAGGGGTGGCAGCTTTAGTTCAACTGGCCGGGTGTGCTTGGGACTCTTGGGAGGCACAGGGGTTGGAGACTTCTTGGGTGTGGGCTGGGGTGAGCGGGATTTGCGGGAAGGAGAAGGAGAAGGAGAGGACAGTTCCAGTGAAGAGCGGGGAGGAGCCCCTTCACGGCCAGTCCTTGGGGCTGGAATCACCCAGGCTTGTGCGCTAGGCTTCTTCTCCTGCATGAGACGTTGCTGTTGCTCACTCAGACGCTGCATGTCCAACTGCAAAGAGCTCAAAGCCGTGTTCAGTTTGGCCACTGCCCGGTTATAATCACCTAGATTCTCATCAAGCGCTCTCCCTTTGGTGATATCAGGAGAGAAGGTAACCTGTTTATTATCCAGACGGGTACGTGGGCTTCCACCTTCTTCGGCCTCTAGCTGGGCAAGCCGCTCCTCGAGGGCAAGTCGACTATCCTCAGATTGGGACTGAGAATCAGGAGCCTTCTGTAGTTGTAGGAAGGCACTCTTACCCAAACGCTGACGGTGACGAGTAAATATAGCTTCTATACGTTTCTTCTGAGCCTCAATGGCCCGACGCTTTTCCTCCAATCGGGCACTCAACTGGCTCATTTCTGAGCTAAGGGCAGGGCTTTGGGCAGGGCTTTCTTCTGATGGCATCAGACCAGTCTCTGAGCTTTCAGAGCTGATTCCACTGGACTTGCTGTCGGTAGCTGCCAATTTCTTCTTGCGTTCTGCAAAGCTGGTCATGCGCACACCAGAGGCAGAGGAGGCAGTGCTCTCTGGCTGTGAACTCAGTGAACTTACACATGAGGTGGAGTCATCTGGGCCTCCTGCAAGCCTTAAGGGCTCCTCAGCATCAGATTCCAGACTACCTTCCTGCGCTGGTTCTGCACCATTGGTGGGCCCATTGTGGCAGCGGTAAACTATGGGCATGGGAGGTTTTTCCAGCATAGAAGTTTTAGGAGGCTCTGGTGAGTGCAAATAAAAACCATCAGGTGCTCCCTCGGGGACAAGGCGTTCACTGCTGTGGATGATCTGCAGTGCTTCTTCAATGGTGGGCAAGTCTGTGTAGCCATCATTTAGTCCATTCTCTAGAGTTGATCCCTCTTGACTTTTGTGTCCAGCCCCATGGAGTGATGGCATCACTAATCCATTGGGGGCTTCAGCAGCCTCAGTGGGCCATGGATGAGGGGAGCGAGGCAAGGAGGAATAGAGGTTTGGTACCAGGCTGTCAGAACTGACAGAACGAAGAATGCCCACTGGGTTCCCCATCACAATATCCACGTCACTGTCCAGGCCAAAAGGGATGCTAAACGAGACTGCCTGTGACAAAGGATGGCTAGAAAAGAGATGAAAAGGGAGAGAGTATTAAGACCCAGGAAGGATTGATTAAGTCCAGCTTCAGCTTCTATCCGAGCATTAGCTTCTCTTTTCACAATTCTATATCCAAACCTATAGCTATGACAACCTACACTACTGTAGTCTATATGTCTAGTCTTCCTCTCACCTCCTAAGAATTCCAGGTTGTATTTTTAAAGTTCCTTGACTTCAGGAAAAGGATTTAGAGGTGTGGATGTGGTTATTAGTGAGCCTACTAAGCCGCAAAAATGAGGTGGGGAGGAAAACTATTTTGGTATCAGACACAGGTAGAGATTTCAATGAGCTACACAATATTCTGTTTACCCTCATAATAAATTCTGCAGAATATTTTGTTTAGCTTTCACTGAGCAGTTGAAGGCTGATATTTCTCACATTAATTATTTGCCATCCTTCATTGCTTTATTTTTAATTATTGAAAACTGTTTAACTGTTGATGACTGGTGGAAAGTTTAAAGAAATACAAACTAATCCTAAGTACTACTGTGTAAATGAGAAAACCGGACACACATTATTCTACTAAATATATTTGCATGTATTTATAGACAAATAATAATTTTTAAAAAATTCATTGAAATTATTTCCACCTTAATAAAAGTCAAAATCATTTTGTTTCTTAAAAAACAACAAAAACAACTATAATTGGAACACCTAGAATTACATGAACTAGATTGGCTTTTTTTCAGCCTTTTAACTGTTTTGGAGTTCAATGTCCATTATTCTTCACCAGCATGACCTTTAGAATCTCTCTTACTTGAATGGTCTAACTAAGAATTATTTAGCTTTCTGAACTTATTCAGTATGCACAGTGTTTCTCAACCTTGGCTACTGGCTGGCTTGGGAATTCTAGGAGATGAAGTCCACACATCTTAAAATAGATGAGGTTAAGAAACACTGATTTACCACGGAAATAATACTTCTAGTTTCTGCTCCATCTCAGACAAAATGTCCTTACTGCACCTTCTCTAAACTAGTACTTCCAGTGTTGTGATATAACCACAGGCATGTTAAATGGGAATTCTGGATATTGTCAGAATTCCAATATATTTAAAATTACAAGTTTGGAGGAGGCTGTAAGTGACTGAGCCAAATTAGCTTTTCTCAAACTATTACCAGCTTTTAAAATGCTATTTAAAAATTATAAACAGATGCGCTATTAACTACCATTTATTCAATTATGTCTTGCCTTTTGACTCAAACTTTAGCCAAAGCAGATGAATGTCCTTAGTATTACCCTGCTTAGTACATGGAAGGGAGATCATCAGGAAATGGCAAGATTTTGGGTAAGACTGGAAAGATGACCAACCATTTCCCTACTGTTAAGAAAACTGCCTGTGTCCATTTAATATGTTAGCTTTTTCAGTTCCTTCCCATTAATCCAACTCACTTCATCTTAATTTCTTGTAATTCCTTTATTATTATTCTTTCCTTCCTTGCATCATATAACTTTTGCCATCAAATTGTACACATTTCTGTTTTTAAAATCCCATGGGCTGCAAAATCAACAGTTCTACATTATTCCCAAGAGGTTCCTGGTAGTTTTTCCTAGTTTTTCAGGAGTGCTATCACATGATCTACCGTTCCTCCTGCCCCCTCTCACCTGAGCTGCTTCTTGCTCCATGCTTTACCAAAGCCCTCTACTTGGGACATGGATGTGGAATGATGCAGGGAACCTATACGCACAAAGGCAGAAAGTCACAACAAAGTACAACTCCAGGATGATCACACAGTGTTTCCTAGAGTTTCAGTAGCAGGATTCAAGGCCTGCTCTGAAAAAAGAATGGCAAGCACCTCTGGGATTATTACTGGGAGGGCAGTTATTTCCATATTAGAACAACATAAGAAGAAACATGCGGTGGCGCAGCAGATTAGTGCTGCCAGTTATGTCGACCAGAAACGGCGGCACTCTGGCATGTTCGATCTGCATGATGGGGTGAGCTCCCGTCACTTTGCCTCCAGCTTCTGCCCACCCAGCAGTTCAAAAGCACGTGAAAATGCAAGTAGATTAATGGGGACCTCCTTTGGAGGGAAATTGCTGGACGGCAAATCGACAGAGCAGAGAGTTGGCGCTATGGAACAGCGAAGTCAGCTCGAAAAAACTCGCCTGTCCCGGGGGTGGAGCAAGGAGTCTTGGAGGACGCCCCAGATATGAACATCGCCAGCCAGCCGAGGGGGGCGGGGTTAAATAAAGAAAAAAATGTATAATCCCTAACCTATGTAAGCCGCCAAGAGTCACCGGAAATTGGCGTCATAGAAATATGATTAATAATAATTAATGAAGAAAGAAATCACAACAATATTCTACTTTGTCAGAAGTATCTTTCACAATTATGCTAAGATTGGCCAACAATTATGCTAAGATTGGTCAACAATTATGCTAAGATTGGCCAATCTTTGATTATTTTAATCTCCTTGATGTTTATTTTTGAGGTTAGATTTTCATTAAATTCTCAGGTTAGTGGTGTACACTGTACAATCTTAAGCATGTAGGTTTAGAAGTATCACTGAACTCAGTGGGAAAAATGTGCAAGGGAGTAAGTCATTACTGCTTTACATAATTGAAAGCACCTGGCAGAGCACACCCTCATCACACAACTTGACCAACAAGCTTACTGTGTCTTTATTTTCCATGACATATGTGTAGCCACAGCCTAGAACAACTGGAGGGCTACTGAGCACTGAACATTCAAGGCTATTTTGAAATGCTGGAAGCCAAGATCAAGATATCCTGGAAAGACTTTCAAAAGATGCATATATGTAGCTTAACCATGTCTTCTACATCTGCATGAAAGTTACTCGGAACTGCAAGAAGAAAAAAAGAATAGAAGGAGCCATATCTTACCTAAGGAGCCGCAGAGTGGTGACTGTGCCTGCCCTCCAGGCAGCAGTGGATGACGCAAGCTGAACACAGGGGAGCTGCTACAAAACAAGAGTAAGACACAAAGATTGGATCAAACAGGAATGTTTCAGGATGTGGCACACAGGAAGACAAAACAAATAGCCTGATAATTATAACACTATCAGCCAAGATTTGCATCAATAAGCAACAAGTCTCCATAAAATAGCTCTGTCCCCTACCCACAAATATCACTACAGAGGAACAGCAAATTGTGGAGGACAACTGGATATTTAGAGGTTCTTCAACACCTGGGATGGGCAAAGATAAGAAAGAGAGATCTTAAAGAAACTCAAGATGGAATTATCCAGTCCTAAAATCACCATTCAGCTGGTGTGTGTATGTCTATACCTATTTATGACATGTGTCTCTATAAAGGGAAGAGTCAGTCAGTTCATTCATTTGACAGATAAAGTGAATGTGTATTTACTGACTTGCAGGAACAAGTTATTCTAATGTGCTGCCTAGAGACATTCCCATAACTTGCAAATGGGAGAAGAGCTGTGCCAAAGATCTAACTAAGATTAATGTTTTCTGTCCTCCAAAAATATTTTATTGGCCTGAAGCAATTTGGAAATGACAGTCCTGGCCAAGAGCCTTTCCTCTAAGCATGAAACTCAATCCAGGCATATCTAGGAGGCTTTCCTGATCAAGAATTAGATCTGATGAGAACAAGTAGTTTCTCTACTCTTACAACAGAAAAGCCCAGACTCAGTTTTTTCCCTGGAGCAAAGGCAGGTTCTACAGCTTGAAACATGAGGAGGCATCAAGACACAAGACACACACACTGAAGCCTCCCCACCCTAATAGCAGGAATAACTCCTTCCAGATCCAAATTTGCTTAAAGAGACTTCTAGTATGTAAAAAGGCCCTTGGGCAAGCACCGAAATATCAGCAGGAAAGTCAAGTTTTGGAACACTGTATTATTGCCACTTCTGAAGTGGCAAATCAAGTATCCACAATCCAAAAGAGCTATCTACTTGGAAATATTATAAAAGGAGAATTATCTTTATTAAAGGTTCCAACATGTGGTCCAGTAGCGCATGTAATCCCTAGTACAGTATTAAATAAAGAAAAATGTAATCTTGGCCAAAATCTTGCAAGATTTGGAAATCTAATGAGATTTTGACCATTTTAATTCTTTTAATCAAAAGCTTGTTAAATTTCATCCTGGGACCCCACAAGCACATGGAACACATCTTTTATGGTTCCCAGAGCCGCAACACAGCCTTTGAATCAAACTGGTGATACAGCATCCACCCCCTCCATTGCACTGATGGGTGGAGGTTGTTGGGGGCAGACCAAATATACATAGTTTGCCTGCCCCCTACTCTTCCATGTAATGTTGACTGAGGTGGTTGAAACAACCCTCACCAAGATAAGGCAGCTTTATTTCATAATCAAAACATTGCCAGGGGACAGCAAGGTAGAACGCCAGGACTGTTATTTTGTCAATTTCCTTTGATTAATAATGAGACATACGACTGCTTTGCAGGAAAGGATCCACTCTGTATAATCCATTCTTTGTGCCTGTAGAATCCTTTAGCCTTACTCCCTGATAAGCAGAATCTTAGCCACCCTCCCAGCACAGAGAAGACGGGACATACATAACACAGGCATAATAGAGGTGGAAGTATCAGAGACCCGCTTACCTGGTCTTCCCACTATTTGGTGTTGAAGCATCATTCAGGCCAGGGGAATCTGAAAGAGATCAGCAGTTTTACTGCAAGAGCAGGAAAGGGAAAAAGGAGAGATTTCAAACTGGCAATTATGCTAATAGAAGATCAGAAGAGAGAGGAAGTATCAGCCACCTGTACTCAAATCAGGAAAGAAGCCCGCTCTGATCTCAGCTCAGAAAAGAAGCCATTGTTCCAGAGTGGAGCTGTGCCAGATACCAGCTGCCTTTGCTGATGCTCCACAACTTCTTTTGCCAAAATGTGAGTTTGGCAAAAGGAACCATGGTGATAGACTGCTATCAGATACCAAATTATAGCTGTGGGTGTGTGCATGCATACCCTGTGCACAAGTTAGCTACATTCCATAGATTGCTTCTGTTTGACCAATTAGACAACAAATTCATCATCTGGTATACCAAATAAATGAAATAAAATCCTATGATTATGATAAAAGAGGACAGATGTGATTACAACATATAAAATCCATATTTTCTGCCCCTATCCAAGCTCTAAAAAAATGGAAGAACTTAGATGTTAAAGAGTATGATGCAATCAATGCAAACTCCTGGGGAAAAGGTACCCAGAATAATCTATAATGAAAAGAGCTCTGATATGGATTGATTTGCTACATACTGATGCTGTATTATTCTATGTAATGTTCAGGATATTTATGCTATGCTTTGGGCTTCCTGTTAGAAGAAGACAACCTAGCAGATTATTTCCAGGTCCAGAATCCCAGTTAAAAACAAATCTGAGATTGACTCCCTATGCTGACATCCCCCAAACACTTGAGAGCTTGAATATTTTTTCTTAAAAAAAACAAAGGGGCAGCATCTGATGTAGAGTTGCAAGAAATTTGAAAATATGCAACTGGAAATTAAACTGATTACAGTGAAGATGTCTGAATATCCCCATTTATTTTTTCAGTGGCCTTTACCTTCTTTCTTCTCATATTCATTAACTATATTGATTCTCATTTATTTCATAGTATTTCTTCTCAGGTTCATTAACTACATTATCCATGTCTGGTATCTCATTCTGTGTGCCTTGCCTAATAGCAACTTCTACATTGCGAGACAGCAAAGGTTGGTAGTTGTGAAGAGACAAATGCCTCTCTTATGAAGATATTTTTAATAGGCTCAGGAACGGAAGTGCTTTAGCAACAGACCAGACATGCTATTTTCTTACCTTGAACTCTTGGCAGTTCCCTCGGACACACAAAATCTGGCTTTACTACCTCAAAGCACAGAAACAATTCAGCCAGGAATACTCCAACATTGATCTGGGGAAGCAAAGGTGGGAGTGAGCCAAATGCTCTGGGGAGTGAAACCTTTTCCTGTTTCTCAAAAACCTGCACCCCAGGTTTTGAAACTGCTCTCCCCTCGGCTTGAATTTGGGCAGCAAGGAAGCATGGGGCCTCTGCTCTGTCCCAGCACAGCCACTTGCAGACTGCAACAAGTAACGGGGTAACAATTCCATCTTCATGCCCAAATCTCTTTTTCCTTCCAGCATCACTCCGACCTCTCCCTTAAAAGGGCTTCATTGTTTCTGCACAATCAGCTTTTAATTAATGAGACATCAGCCAAGACTTATTCGGGCAAGACAGGCTGAGTGCTGGTACAGAACAATAATCCCTACATGCTCCACAGAAGGAACTTTTCTAGATGCAGGACCAGGGAGCTCTTTTTCATTCAGTTAGACAGACTCCTTCCTGCACCCTTCTTCCTCTCGAGTTGCAGAACCTGAAGCTGGAATCTGCTGCTCTCCTGTCAATCCCAGGACTCACCTTCAGCATAGGTGGCATGTAGAGCAGGTCCTCCAGCGAGAGGAAACAGGAACCACCCAAACAATCTGAAGAAAAGCCCTGGATAAGCTGCAGGTTATATAAGCTGTCTGCCACTGACATTGTCTCCTTCAGGCACACATCTACCAGGAAAAGTACAAGGAGGTTACTGGCAAAAGGAATGAGGGCCATTCACGGTGATCCCATCCTTCCACTCAGACCCAGAGCAGAGGCTCACCCTCAAGGCGGATGAACTGGGGACAATAGTAGTGGATTGTGGCCGCAATGGCCCCTCCGCTGGCCAGGTCCTTCATTCCTGTGATGGCAGGAAAACACGGTGTCTGTTTGGGCAATGCTTTATCCTTCCGATAGCGGATCTAAGCAGGACAAAAAATGCAAGGAGAGTTCAAAGCAATGATAGTAATGCCAGATAAGCTGGAACAATGCCCTTCTATCTCCATGCCCAAAGCTCCTCTGGTCCAATTTTCCCATGCAGCAGCCCTCACAAACACTACCTGGGAAAGCTCCCAGGGAGTTCAGGACCAACGGAAATCAAGCCACTCCCCAAATACAGTACTCCCCTCCTCTGGATGCCAAGAGCAAACTGCATGCTGGGAAGGACACAAGGATTTAAAAGCAGGGAGGGATGGGCAAGCAAGAACTTTGCAAGAGCCCCTCCAAAGGCAACAGAGATGGAAAGCAGGAAGGAGGAAGCAGCCATTACTGGGGAAAAAGGAAGGTCATTTCTAGAAGACTTCTGAGTGAAAGAACAAGAGTCCTTTCCCAATCTTTATTCCAAGGGAGGTCCAGATTCCAGGCTTTGTCCCATAGGCTAGATCAGCCTTTCATAAACTGATGCTCTCTATCTGTATTATGTTAACTCCCCAAATTCCCAGGTAGCACAGCTAACCAAGGAGTGACTCTAGGGTGGGCTATAGCACCACAAAGTCAAACTAGAAGGATCAGCACTGGAGAGGAAGGAAAGTAGAAGATCCAGCTGTCAGTTCGTCCACCATCATTACCCCCTTAGAAAAGTACAGATTATCCTTTATCACTCCATACATGCTTGTCCTCAAGCCTAGGACAGAGCACACAAGACAACAATGGCAGCACTCCCAGCAGAGACACACACAGAGTAGGGCAGGCTACATACCAAGAATGAACATGGCAAGGAGAGGGAGGGAGGGACAGAGGGAGGGAGGGACACAGGCAGGCAGACATAGATACTGAGCAGGTCAGCAAAGAAGAGGAGAAATAAAGGGAGACAAATGGGACACCTCCATTCCTGCTGAAATGAGCTGGAGGGAGGATCAACAGAAATTGCCAATTTCTGGCCAACAAATAATTGGCCAGACCCAGCAAGCTTTGGATAACAACCTCCTACTATCCATACTCCACAAAGACAAGGAATTCAGAGAGGAAAACCTTCCTCTAGCCCAGGGGATATCCAAGCTTGGCAACTTTAAGACGTATGGGCTGAGGAATTCTGGGAGCT
>JANHZU010007778.1:191343-207927 GCA_032468055.1 Acrochordus granulatus | reverse complement strand
ATTCAGGCAAAGGAAGTAATGTTTTTGATATAGCCTGATGGGAGGCCATAGGCCAAAATGGACCATAGGGAAAACATTAATCTTATAGATAATTGATTACATGTCTGCTATTTCACTACATGGGCCAATCATTTCTCAGGAAAAACTGTGAAAATCTACAAGCTTAATCCTGGTCCAAAATAGATTTCTTGATTTAGAAACCTGCCCTCTCTGCATCTGAAATTCACAAACCTTTCAGCAATAAAAGCTATTTATTTAGGCATGCCCAACAAGAAAGCTTTTAGGATACTGCTACCAAAGTCTTAAACTCATAAACCAAACAACCCAACTTGAAGATGCACTCACACAAGTACACAAAAGACACATTTCTTTGAAGCTCAGGAAGTCCGAACATGATTCACATCCCGGGACTTGAAATACAGCTGCTATTATTGATAGAGCAGATATCTGAACCCATTGAGTAGATTTCAGTTTTTGTACAGCCCATTATCATTCAAGATGGATCCCAGTTTGCCATAAGAAGATAATTTTGCAAATGGCCATTAGCTGATTGAGAAGGTGTGGTGCAAACAGCAAAGAGTGGGAAGTAAGTCCATTTCTAAATGGCTAAGTTCCAAGGCAAATGTTTCTTAGAATTACCTTTGCCCTCACAGTGAACCAGTGGAAGATTACTCATAATGCCAAATATATTACAGCATGGCAGGCATGCCTATGGCCTGGTTCACATATAACCATCAGGCAGTTTTCTTTTTGCTCAGCTTATTGTAAATCCAACCATTATGTTTTAATATGAGACCAAGTCAATATTGCTTGCTTAACCATTCAAGCAATATGAATGAAAGTCCTCACTTTGCAAATGTCCAATCAGAAGGCAGAAAACAAGTCTTCTCTGCCTTTAATAAAAGTAGTCCTTGGCTTATGTCCATTCATTCAGTGCCCATTCAAAGTTATGGCAGCACTGAAAAAAATAGACATATGACCAGTTCTCAAAGTTCCAGCCATTGTACTCCCATGGCCATGTGAGTGCAATCAAGCACTCAAATGCCCCACTCACAATTATGATGTCACAGGGAGCCATGGTCAGATGATCACCATTTGTTACCTTTGTTGGCAGCATCCCACAAGCAAACAGCCTGTGCCAGGCCTCCCCTGGCCTGCACAACTTGCATGCAGCCTGCACCAGCCCTCCCAGGATTTTCCCTAGCCTCCCCTAACTCACATGCAGCACCCCCTCCCCAGGCACTTCTATGCTCCTTACCTGGGATTCCCACCTCTTCCTGTTAAATCCTCCATGTCTTGTAGTTGGGACTGCTGGAATTGTCACTAAGTGATATAATTTCATTATGTCAGACTTTATGACCCAGTCCCAATTGCCATCATAACCTGAGGACTACCTGTAGCATCCAGTTGAAAAATGGTGAAGACTACTCCCTTATGACAGTGACCAGTGGACACACATTCTCAGTTGTGCAAAATGATAGCAAAGTAATGAATACACAGGCTAATACGCTTTAAATTATTAAAAGTTCCATGAGTAGAAAAAGAGTGCCACAAGAGAGGGACACTGATAAAAGAAGTGGTAAGCTTCAAGGCAAAATTCAGCATCAGCTCCAGCATTCTTTTTCCTTACCAAATAATTAGCAAGCACAAAGGAGAATGTCACAAGAATGCAGGTTAAATAGAGGATACTACTGACACCACATCCAAAACAAAAGACTTTGGCATTTACTTATTAAACTCAAAAGAATGCTGGTCTCAAACTTTACAGATAGAAGAAGGAATTCCATGTTGAAGGGGTTTCTCAAATCCAAGGCTAAACTAGGTATGATTTTCAGCATGAGATGTAGACCTGCATAGCTGATGGGGCCATGAAAAGGGGAAAAAGGGACTTTGCTGTAACACAAACACAGCAAGGGCAAAGAGTTAACTCAGGCATGTCCGACCTTGGCAACTTAAGATGTCTGGACTTCAGCTCCCAGAATTCCTCAGCCAGCGATGAATTCAGTTGAATTCTGGGAGGTGAAGTCCAGACATCTTAAGTTGCCAAGGTTGGACACCCCTGAGTTAAATTCACCTCCCTTCCAAATAAATACAATTCTACTGCAACAGCAGGAGATGCGAAACCTTTTCCGCCCTGGAGTTGCCACTGACAAGAGAAAACCATCAACTGTTCAGGGAAGTAGGATCACTCAGAGAAATTAAGCAACTGTTCCTCCCAGTAACTCATTGGAAATGGCTAGTTCCTCATCCCAGGCATTAACTGCAGAAAACCAATGCTCTAGCCTCGAGCCTTGCAAGAGGGGCTTCTACAACTCCAAGAGCTGCTCATTTTGTACACATGACTGCAGGTAAAATTTGGTCTCTCCTTTGCTATAAGTTAGGTAGAGCTACTAAATTTGGATTGCAGAAATTAGGGCAATTGCTGTACTCCAACAAAGGGTGTTTTAAATTAGCTAGCCCTAATTTAGGACCGTCTGTTCAACTATTGTTTTGGCGGGAAAATCCAGCTATTAAATACTTTTGCATACACACGCATGTACACATATCTGCAAGTAAAAATCTGTAAGTCATAGCAGAGTAAGTGAGGATGCAGCCAAGAATCTGTTATCAGAGTATTTGGGGTGCTGCTGGTTTTAATATAATAAAATATTCAAAAGATATATCAGGACAGTTGGTGGTAATTTATCTTCCTTTTTTTTTTACATCAGAGCCCACTGTCCATGTAGAAATGACCAGAACAATTACAAGTAAAAAAAAACTTCTTGATTACTGAAGCTAAAGTTCCTAAAAGAATTAAAAAGCAATCCATCCCTCGGTCAGATATTTTCCAAATATGCTACACTATAACTTCCTTCAGTTAGATGCTTTCCAGATATGTTAGACTACATCTCCCAGACTCCACAACAGCACACTGCCCAGGAAATCTGGTAATTGCAGACAGAGGACTGTGAGTAAATTAGGGAGTGAACAACTGTACTAGGCGTACAAGGGCTGGTGATCATTGGAATAGAAGAGCAGGATGGAGTTATTTAAAATACAAAGCAGCTTTTGACCCCAACGTATTTGAGAATCGGTTACTCCTATTGAGATCAGAAGGTCAGTTTATAGACAGTTTTTATATTTGGATCCCAGGTCGGCCAAGAGTTAGATGGGTCCAAATATCCAGAACTGTGCCACAAATATACTGAAGCATTGTCCCCAAGGCACAAGAGTTTAATTCAAGCCAGGAAACTGTTGTATAAAATCACATATGGGAATCTTAGCAAAACAGCCAGATTACAGAGAAAAGCAAGCAACTCAGCCTGTTATTTATTTATATCCTGACTTTATTATTTTTATAAATAACTCAAGGTGGCAAACATATCTTATGCTCTTTTCTCCTACTATTTTCCCCACAATAACCTGGTGAAGTGGGTTGGGTTGAGTGACCAGCCCAAATTCACCCAGTTGGCTTTCATGCCTACAGCAGGACTAGAAGTCAGTACCCTGGTTTCTAGCCTGGTGCCTTAACTTCTAGACCAAACTGGTTCTCCATTACCTACTCCTCCCCTTGGGATAGCAGGGTCACAGATTAAGCTATGATAGGGTTACAGTCAAGGATGAGAGGCAAGCAGAAGTCTATAAAGGCATATTTAATGGACTCCAAAGAAAGATGTGCAAGGTGTAAGACAGTGTCCACGCTACAGAGATTTGGTTGGTCACACTCTGTTGCATGCGAAGGTCGAATTCTGCTGGATAAGATCAAAGGTTGATATATACTGTGCAGCACCAGATTTCAGCCTAATAACTAACCATATGCCTAGGAACAGGAGATGAGGGCAACAGCTTCCCCCATTTATGTATCCCAGAAATCATCATTATAGGCACAGAGCTGTCACAGAACCATGATATCAAATTGTCACTAAGATATTCATCATTCCATCTCATATTTAAAACCAGCGAAGTTAGAAAGGGTACAAAAAACTTTCAAGCACTAGTTTGAGCTTGAAACAGGATAGGTCAGAACACTTTTGCAATAGCTAGAACAACTCCCATAAACAACTTGAATTTGAAATTTTTATACAGCCTTTGAAGTCATCATTTCATTTCATTATACATTTCCTATTTTAATTATCAAGGAGTATTTTCTGAGGTTCCCTTTATTCATAGTCATATTATGATGGTTATCATACTGCAGAGAAGAAGAAAGATTTATTATGCCCACTGCTAGTTACATAGTGAGCAATTTGGCACAAGTTAAATGTGGACTACTTTTTTGAAAGAAAACTCTGAAATCTTTCAGTCATTATGGGAGAAAACAAAACTAAATCACCAAAGGTGGACTGTCAACTTCTAGAGTAGAAAAACAGTCAAGAAGGGTTTCAGAATAATCTTCCGTTCCACTGTAGCTGGTAAGACAAAGTAAGAGTCAAATATTTTTCTACCCACCGTCCATTTATCCCTAGCTAAGAACAGTTCAGAGCCGTTTTTCTATCGACAATCTCTGGACTTTCCAGATTGCAAACCAATGAGAAAGTGCTTACAGAGAAAATTCAGCCATCAAATCCAATATACAGTTAAATCAGCAAGAGATAAGTGAGGCAATAAGAAGGAAAGCTTATGTTGCAGAGTGAAACTAAAGACAGGTTCTACAACTGAAAAGTTAAAACTTCTTACTTCATGAAAATGAATGTTCCCCATAACCACAATGTTAAGCCAAGTAGTTTTTAGACCAATATTCAGTTTCCGAAGCCAAGATGACAAACGCCACCCCCTAAAGAGCTCCAAATCATAATGCCAGTCAGCAACCTTCTCAAAATTACTAAGGAAACATAGAAATATGGCTACTATGTCATACATGTCACTATTAACAGTAATCAAGGAGTGATATGCATCCCTACAGTACAGAAGAGACCTGATAACCCATTTGGTAGAAAACAATGCCAACTTGGTCAGAGAGGTTTAGTGTCTCTAACAGCTGCATGGGATCCTCTGTAAGAATATAGTGATGACAAAAAATAAAGGAGGATATAAACTCCAAGCATCCATAGCATAGTTAGAAAGGCCAGGAAAAGCTCAAAAAATACCAGTAAGAGACAAGACATATTCCTATTAGCAGAAATAATTCAATTAAGCAAGCACTTTTCTAAGAATTAAATTCACAGTGCCCAGTCTTGACATAATGAGGCAAGCCCACCAAAAGATGCACTGAGGACTTGATTCCATATGTTGAGTATTCAACATCTTAGCCAACAAGAGGAATCATACAGAGGAATAAGGACAATAGATTTTCAGTGAGGATTTGATTAATGCAATTTCCTCATAAAAAAAGCTGAGACGTTCAATAAATTTATCAAACAACTATGCAGAAAAGATGAGTATATGGTTAAAAGAACCTAGCTCCTAACCAACAGTATTCTTAAATGTTAGAGAATCAAGAAACAAACAAAGCCACTAACAGTCTTTTTGGAAAAATCTTTAAAAACACACAAAATTCCAGCAGACTTGAAAAAGGCAGCAGTTGTTTCTGTATTTAGCAAAAAGGAAAAGAGACCTAAGAATATCACAGTTTAGTTTCTACCTTTAAAATATTCCAAAAAATGTTTATTAACAAAACCTTTAAGCATGAAGAAGAAAATGGGATTAACATTATTTTTCAGGACCAAACAAATATTATTATTTAATATAGCAAAGTCATCTCCATTAAAAATTTTGATAGCATTCCACTGGACATTTTAAGGATTCCATAAAGCAAAAAATAATATATAAATTGTGACCAATAAAGACTAAATTGATATCTAAAATTTGGGAGCTGGTATCATAAAAGTCTGCATGGAAAGTGATTTTGACCAATTACACTGAGGTAGGGGTAATTCAATACCATGACAGTTGAGAATTCTGGGAGTTGTATTCCCAGCATATTTAGAAGAGGGTTTTGGTTTACTTTAGAAGTTTATTGGTTTACTTTAGACCATTTCCATATGCCTTTTGGTGCTGATGAGAATCTACACTGCAACCCAAGACACAATTATACCATACAATTTAGCTGAATCTGTACTCAGGTTTCTTTACAAAATTAAAAAAAAACCCTGACTAAGCTCTGACTAAGAAATACCTTAACTTTTTTTTTACATCAATGTAACTGTATAATGAGTCAACAATGTGATGTTACTTTGAACAGAATTCCACCACAGAAAGCACAGAATAAACAGAGCTCTAGTTAAATAAAACTGATATAGGCTGAAAGAGATAATCATATTTGTGCTTATACATAATAGTTTCTTTCTGTTCTTTTCTCACCAAACTCATATTAGGCTCTGCGCATCTTATTTGCAACCAGCCATTAAATGTTTCAAACAAGAGTTTTGCTCAACTGCACAAAGTAACTTACTTAATTGTTTGGGGCAGAAAGACCAGATAAAACCTAGATGGAGTTCATTTTTCTCTCTGCATTTAATTTCTCAAGTCAGCAAACTAAACTGTAATAGCATTTTATGTTCATTATCAAGAAATAGCTAGCCTGGTGGAGAATAAGTTTGCCATTTGCATTAAAGTGCTGTGGCACTGAATGTTCAAACAGTTCTATCTGTTTGATCTAGAGCATGACAATATCAACATTGTGGTAAAAGAGTTGCAAAACCACAGCCCCATTCAATTAGATCATCAGTCAAAAAATTGAGATTTGTGGCCAATTTCTGCTTACTGTTTTTGATCTAGTCACTTCCACCCACAACCTTATTCTTATCCAACCCTTTGCCAAAATCCTTGAAAGGTATGGAAAGCTCCAAGATATAATTTAACATATAAGGGTCCAAATTTGTCCAAGAGATTAATCTCAGGGTGCTATTTTAATTTACATAATTACAACCAATTATCTCATTTATAGAACAGCAGTCTTAGCCAGGAAACCTGTCAGGGGATAGCTAGATTGACTGAGGGGGGGCATTGGTCACAAGATGTGGGTCTAACCCATAGGAATGATTAGATATGTATCCACAGACTGGGGCAGAGATGGAGTCATTCCCAAGGAGAATTTAGCTCCTCTTCTTATCAGTATTAACAGAGGGTCCAGACTTTTTTATTAACATGTAGATGGGCAAAAGTGCAGGCAAAAATAAAAGAATCTAGCTCCTAACCAACTGTACTCTCAAATGTTAGAGAATCAAGAAACAAACAAAGAAACAGCCTTTTTGGATAAATCTTTAAAAACACACAAAATTCCAGCAGACTTGAAAAAAGCAGCAGTTGTTCCTGCATTTAGCAATATATTACATTAAAAATGTTTCTGATAATATAACATGGCTCCTAACACTTAAGTTAGACTAGAAGGCATCTGACTAAATTGTTTGCTAATACTTATTTAAAACAATGAAACTTAACTTGAATATATTTAATCTTTCTATATTTTCTGCCCTTATAATAACTTCATCACTGCACCTTCAATCATGATAATTTCCCAAATATCTTGCTTTGAACTACTGAAGATTGTCATCAATAGCTAATTTCTGGAGCTACTGGTAACTGTGTCTTGTTTATTTTGGGGGTATGGGACAAGGAGCAGTTGAGGACTTGACTTCCAGACTGGAGAGTGCTTTAAGGTTCCACAAGCCACAATAAGCATATTCTCCACTTCTCACTGAACTCTGAACCCAGCACTGGGTTAGCAAGGCTGATTATTTTGGCCTCAGTCCAAGGCTCCCACTTCTATCACAGTGTGCTGCCAGTGTGTCATTAAGATGACATATAAGGGTAGGGACAAAGGGAACCAGTTTTACTTGGTTTTTGACAAGATATATACACTAACTCCAAATTGAAAACTCTTCTTCCCATTCCATCCTTGTAAGAGCATTCAGAGACACATAGACATGGCATTTCAAACAGGGTTACAATTTACTCTTCTCTTCTTGTTGCTCCATGGAATAGTTGTTGCATCTCATTCAGAAGAGGTCATGATTCCAGGAGTTGAGGAGAAAACAGCTTCTGGGCACAAAAGCCAAGAGGAGAAAAATTACTAATTTTCCTGCCCCCCAGCTGGACTGAATCCCAGCAGGACTCAAACCCTGTTATTTCTAGGTCAACAGCTTCAGAGGAATGCTTCCCATGCACACACAAACAGAACACAAATAAATATCAGGAAGAAGACTTATTGCTGCTAGCCCCTTGGTTGGAGGTTTACTGGTAACAGAAAGCACCTCACACTTCTTATATGTAAGAATCTGACAATCCTCACATTTAGAGGAACAGTAGTTCACATGCTATTTATGTCTACTTGAGAAAATCCAGTCCAGATGCCTGTTTTTTAAACTTTGTTGCCATGCTATTTATGGTTAGAATAAGCCCCCTATCACTCTCTGCAATTACACTGGCTGAGAGCTGTGAAATGGTCTTTAGGGGAGATAATGGGTAAGAATCCAATGTCCACAGTCTCACCTCTTTGTGGAGGGAGGGTATTGGTTTTGTTTTGGCATTCAGGAGAATGAACAGATGACATCAGGACAAGGGAGCAAAATCTGAGTTTGCAATGACCGAAGAGCAGTGCCAATGAGACCCACCTTTCTGGAGGAACAGCAAGGTTAATCCCAGTAGGGATTTTCTGCTACCCCTCCTTTCCCCCTTTTATTGTGCATGGCCAATTTGCAAATCATCACAGAACATTAATTCCAGGCCCAGCAGAGACAAAGAACCCAGGGGGGTTGCCTGGGTGCAAAGTCTGCTGCTTGGCATTGCCAGAGAATGGAAGAGGACCATGCTAAGAGGCAGCGGCCTTTCCATAGCACTTGTTTAGACACCCTGCCAAGAAACAACCAAAGGATCAACCACTCATTACATCTTTTTTGTTGTAACAGCTAACAAACAAGGGGGGGAAAGTGCATTACAGCTGGAGCTACTAGCATCCTTTTCCCCACAGAATTTTCCATCCCTGAACAAAGATAAACACCAATAGTGCCTTCCTGTTCAAGGATCTGTCAGTGCCATCGACTAGGGTGGGGCTGCAGTGATACCATCAGGCTTCGGAGAATGTGGTCCTTGGGGTGCTCAGTCAAGCGAGTGTTGCTAAGCCTTTGATCTCACCTAGCAGCCTGCCAGTCCTGCAGAAGCTTATACTGTAACAAAAGCCATCACAAAGCTACTGTGCAAGGAATTGGAGCAGCCAAAGAGGGGAGAAAGGAGACAGTATTTACATAGAGCAGCAGTAGGGACAGGAGCTGCAGGAGACATGGCAAAATGCCCCCACCCAATGCCACCACGACCCCTCACATGCCTGTTACTACCTATTCAAGTTGTCTCCCAGACTCTCTCCTGCCAATCTGGGAAAAGCAGACACCTGTTTGGTGAGAAAAACAATACGAAGCGATCCTTCTAGGCGCAAAGACGACCGGCTCTGCCAGCCACACCCGGGCTACCAAGGCGAGAAGGCGGCACACGAGCCGAGCCCATTGTTAGCGACGAAAAGGGAGGATGGGAGGAAGACCGCAAGGCAGCCCCCGCAGTCCTCTCCGCCGCTGGCCAGAGGTGAGCAGGTAGGGCATCGTGAAGCCGGGGGGAGGGAAGGGAGGCGGTGTCGAATCGCCCTCGCCAACCGGAGGGAGGAAGAACCGGCGGCTCAAACGAAGAACCCGGAGGCAGGAAGCTGCCGGACGGAGAACGATCGGGTCGCGACGGCGGCCCCGGGGGATAATCCCGACTCCCCCGAAAAAGAAAGAAATGCAGGCCGTCGCAAAGCCGGTAACAGCCTCGCCGCGCGTCACCGGTCCTACCTGCACCGCCGTAGGCTTTGGCGAGCACCCAGGCCAAGCTGGCAGCGCTGCGCGCCCGAGGGAAGTCATACTGATCCAGTGGCTTGATCTCGGGCACCAGGAAGCTCTTCCTCATGGCCGAGGCGGCTGCAGGGGCAGCGGCAACCATGGCCCCACCACCGAGGAACGAAACCGGACTCGGCCTGGTCTGGCGGCGGCGGCGGCGGCGAATAAGCTGGCGGCAGCGGCCCCAACCGAGCGCATCCCCGTCCGGTTTTTCCCTCCCCTCCAGCTCCAGGTGCGAGCGCCCGCCCAGTCGTCCCAGTTTCCCGGCCCCCACCGCCACGTGATCGAGGCCGTCAATCAAGGCAGGGGCGGGGCTTGCCGACAGGTAATGGCCCGGGGCAAAAAAAGGAGGCGCCGGCCTCCGCGGGTCGGGTGGCCCGGAGCCGCAGCCAGGGGCGCGTGGGGCGGGGGCGCGCCTTGCAGCAAGCGGGCGGGGGCCGCTCGGAGCCCATCGGGCGTTCGTGCGAGCGCCCTCCCGGCAGCGGGGGGAGCGCGAAAGGAGACCGGGGCTTCCCCTCCGCCTACCTCCCGCCCGCTGGCTATGCAGCTGGGAGCGACTACGGCAGTCCCGCTGCCGGAGAGACACAAAGAACCGCAGCCCGGGCGAGCGCAGCGCACGCGTGCTCGCTCTTTGCGTACGCGCACCTCCACCAGCGAGCGGCGGGCGAGCAGCGTCAAGGACCCTCCCCGAAGGCAGGAAGGAGCCGGAGAGCGCGCCCGCCCCCGCGCCCCCCCGGACCTCCGCTGGCTTCCCGGGCCAGTACGCAGCGCGAACTGGCTCCGCGCCCGGCGGTCGTGGGGAGGCGCTGCCGCGGAGAGCGAAGTGCGGGATGGTCTTTCCTCCCGCTCCGCCGCGCTCCCATTTTTCTCAACAAAGGTGCTGTAGAGCTGGGAAACGCCGCTGACGTGATCAACGGCTTGGGGCGCTTTCTGAAAGAAATGCTGGAGGAGAAACCTACAAAGGAACGAAATCGGGTTTATAAGAAATCATGTTGGGGAGGTTTGTGTCTCTCAGAACACTTCAGCTCGGGGCAACCCATTGAAGATGAAAGGGCGATAATGGTATGAACGGAATTTTGGCTGAAAGATGTGACAAGGGCCAGTGGTTTGGCTGAGCCAGAAATTACCATTTTCTTAGGTTGGAGCCATCCTAAATTCTGCTGACGGGAGTCTTGAATCCTTTCGATTTGCAACTTGAAATTACTTTTTCCCCGCTGTTTATTTGCCTGCCTGCAGTTGTTCTAAAGGGGAAAAAATCAGATTTTTTTAAAAAAAAACATGTACTGTGGTTCTTCCACCTTACCCTGTTGCATGAAATAGCTCAGTCCACTGCCCAAGTTTCTGCCTAATACAGTACCACAGAAAAACATTTACTTGGGCATTTGATAGCTTTAAAAGGGAATTAGCTACGGTACATGCATGAATGAAGGTAAACCTAGAAAGACATTTTGGCTCTGAGAGCATCTGAATCCCCCATGTTCAGAGGCAAGATAATTCCAAAGGTCATTTAACTATTTAAACAGGGAGGTAATGAATTTGTCAGGGTTTCGTTTGCTTGCTTGTGTATACGTGTAGACGAAACATAGTTTTAAGTGATTTATATTGCCCTATGTTGCATGTATAAGCAAAGACAGATTCACACACCCATGCCACTCTTTCCTAGATAGGTCCTCTTGACCCATCCTCTTCACAAGAGAAGCATCTTAAACAGCGAAACATAAACTTGTGATTTGAAATGAGGAATTTATTTTAAGGCATTTCACATCTTCAGTGAGCATTTGAGGTTCATATGTAGCCAAGGACATGTTCTCCAGATGCTTTAACTTTATGGTTTATTCCAGATGGCCTAGTCTTGAACCTCCAAACAGCAACTTAGGAATCAGGCAATTCTGTCTATTAACATTCAAATGATAGTCAGTTTTTCCACTGCTGTAGAGGCAGAAAAAAATGTATAAAACCAACCCTCCCAGTTTTTTGTTTTTCATAATTGAGTCTATATAAATTGCTTCCTTTGATACCAAGCTTGAATTTTGCCCTGTAGAAATACTTAGTTGTTTTGTCAAAAGTATGAAGCAACTATCAGTTTTTAGATAAAACTTTGGAGCAAAATGTGTTTTCAGTTGATTAGCCACAGTGACTAATTACTTTCAGCCCTAGGAAGGAGTCAATGGCACTTCTGAAAAACCTTGCCAAGAAAACTGCAGGGACTTGTCCAGGCAGTCTCCAAAAATCTGACATGATTGAATGGAAGAAAAAAAAAATATAATGAAGGGCATTTGAATCTTATCAACTCATTTATAATGCTTATGCACTTGGCAATTTCTAACTGTGCTAGAATATTTAAGTTGACACAGGATTGCAGGCAATGAAAATGTTCTTATCAATATAAGCTGAACAGAGAAATATTTTGAATTTTATGCCCTCCAGATACATTACGACTGTGATTCCCAGAATTACTACCCACTAGCCGCACTAGTTAGAAATTTTTGGGAATTAAGTTCAAAGGTAACTTCCAAGCTCCCATTTAGAGAAGGCTATTTTAGAATGCTTGTATCTATTTGTATTTTTTAAAAAAAAATGTTTGTCTTTTTAGTTCCTCTGTAGAAACCCAAATTCCACTGATTCTGTACAAAAAGCCTAACTCGCTTCACAGAGTGTTAAATATGTTTGCCACCTTGAGTTGTTTATAAAATAATAAAAGAGGGATACAAATAAATAAAAGTATCATCAAAGAAGAATCTGAAGAGGCCTACATGACTGAACAGTAATTATAACAAGTAAATGAGGCAACACGTGTGTTTTGTTTAGCAAGGGAACAATGTATCCTTTAATAACTTCAGTAATATATGTTAGTATATGGCACACCATACAAAAGTTAAACTGTTCTCTGACAATATACATAGATGGAATCAGCTAATCTCCTGAGGTATATAATTTGCCAACCTGGGTGCCTCTGCAAGAAAATCTACCCTGTTTATATCCTGTGTGATTTTCAGTTATACATTGACGGGCTATGCTGGAAGTCATGTAAAATCTCATACACGGACTGAGAAATCTTCGTCTCATCCATGTAGTTCTCTGTTCTGAGAGCTCAAGGGAAGATGGACTTGATAGACCGCTTTGATAGGTACGAGAAGCCCAGATCTTTATGCCCATGCACACAGCTTAGATGGGGGTGGCATGTGGTGCAGGCGCCATTCCCAAGACATAACTGGGAAAGGACGGCTGTATGGGCAGAAGCAGATATTCTTATCCCAGCAACTGAATGTTGAAAGATAACTTTGAACTGAATCTAGGCACATTTTTAAGAGCTGAAAAGGTAAGATGCGTACAATCACAACATGGAAATCCATGATCACAGAAGCAGACTCAACGCTCAAATTTATCTAAGTATTTACTAAAGCTTGTATAATTCTAATCAGTACAGTCTCTGTGCAACTTCTGTGCGCTATTCTGTGTTTATTCGATAAAAACTGCCAAGAGTTGTTTCTGAGTTCAGCAGCATATAAATTTGATAAATAACTAAATTAACTTACACTCACTGCATTCTGAACCAATTAAAGTTCTCAGGCACTCTCCAGAAGCAGAGCATAATATAATAGTTACATCTGAATGTAACTAAAATGTATATAACTGTGGCAAGACTGTTCTCCAAAAAACAGCTCACAGTTTGCACTCCATTGAATTTAAGCAAAAACTGTTACCTATTTGTTAAGGAGAATGTCTACCTTAGGAGTACTTCTAAACTGCACATCTCCTTAAACAAAACGAAATAAATCTTCATAAGAAGATACGTAAGCATCTTGTCCTCATTCTCTCTTTTCCTTCCCCCAAACACAAAGCATTTCTTATATCCTTGAAAAAGATAAGAGTTCTAAAGGTAGTCCTCAACTTATGACCATAATGGAGCCTGCCCACTGTAAGTCATATGATTGTAAAGTGAGTCACCCACATGACTAACCCTTCACCCAGTCACTCATGTCCTCATCGTCTCTTTGTTAGGTTACTACAATGCACTCTACATGGGGCTGCTCTTGAAGAGCATCCGGAGGTTGCAGCTGATCTTAGGAGCCAGTAGATCGGCCCACGTAACAACTTTATTCCATGAGCTGCATTGGTTGCCAGTCTGCTTCCGGGTGCAATTCAAAGTGTTGGTTTTGAGCTTTAAAGCCCCTTATGGCATGGGACCAGGCTGAGGAATCGTGTCACTCCAGTGGGGACGTCCCACCCCGCCAGAACCGGCAGAAGAAACCTCCAGATCCCATCAGCCAAGGAATTTCTGCTGACGGGTCAAAAAGAGCCTTCTCTGCTGTGGCTCCTGCCCTGTGGACCATCCTGCCCCCAGAGGTGAGGTCTGCGCCCACCCTTGCAGCCTTCCAGAAGGGCCTTAAGACTTGGCTCTGCCAGCTGGCTTGGGGCTCCAGTGGGGGTACACCATCTTGGAGGTGGTTGGTGGCTTAGTATTCACCTCCTTCCCCCATATGTATCTTTTGGCTCCCCCACTCTCAGTCTGGTTGGTTTCTTTTTAAAGGATTGTAAATTGTTCTTTGTTGCTTGTTTTTATTGGAAGCAGCCAAGAATCGTTTTAAGTTCGGCGGCATATAAATTTAATAAATAACCCAATTTTGCAATCTTTGATTGTCAGTCGTTAAGTGAAGCTGTGTTGTAAAGCTACCACCGCAGCTGTAAAGCAGCCACCACCATTGTGATCACAAAGCAGACTCCACGTTTTAAAACAAATCCATTGTTTGTTATGGGACATTTTTGCTAAAAATGGAAGTAAATGTTGGGTTTTGGCAAAACATTGTAAAACACAGTTGTGACCACAGGATTCTGCAAACAGCCGTAAATGCGGGGTGGTTGCCAAGTGTCTGACATGCAGGGAGGGTGGCCATTGGAAGTTTGGAACTGGGTCACAAGTAGCCTTGGAGAAGTCTTTCGTAACTTTGAATAGTTGCTAAGCAACCAGTCATAAGTTGGGGATTACTGGTAGTGACTTCATGCATTTTCTTAATAGCCACCTTCTGGAATGTATGTGTGTTGCATTATTTATTTGTTTCCATAATAAGATATAAGACCTTTAAGGTTTTTTTTTCTGCACTGCCAGTTATTTCAACCTTTTATGTATTATATTATTTTACTATAATAAAAGAATGGAAGAATTTTGAAATTATTGCAAAAGCATTGCTGAAGATTAGTCAAATGAAGGACTTCTTCACTTGTCTAAAATTATAGATTATGTTCTAGAGAAGAGAAATCAGTTTGGATTTTAGCATCTGCTTTCATCTAATTCCAATAACAATCATCTGATTTTAATGCCTTAGAGATATCTATACCACTCCTGAAATATTCAAAGTTTGATACACCATCTCCAAAAGGAATCATGTTGGGGGCACCTATCAGGTAGTCCTTGGCTTAAAGCTGCAGTTTTGATCAGAACTTTGATAATTAAATGATGCATTTGTTAAGTGACTTGCACCCAATTTTACAACCTTTTTTCTTGCATTTTTTAAACAAATAACAGTCATTAGGACAATCGGGATTCCTCCATTGGCTTCCCTTGTTGAAAACCCCTGGGAAGGTCATAAATGGCGATCACATCGTCCCAGCATGCTGCAGCTGTTGTAAATACACACCAGTTGCCAAACACCCAAATTTTGATCACGTAACCACAAGGATGCTGCAATGGTCATAAGTGTGAGGACCAATCATAAGTCACTTTTTTCAACACCATAACTTCAAACAATTGTTAAATGAATGGTTGTAAGTTGAGGACTACCTGTACATAAGCATGATCTTTTTAAAGCTACCCACCAGCGTCATCTTGATCAGTGGGCTGAGATAATTAAGCTTTTCTTGTTTGGTGGTCAGTGGATACCAAAGTGGCATTACTCTCCATCACCTTCACTGATTAAATCAGGAAAACAGAATTCCGAGGGACAAAATCTGACATTGACACCTCTTAGGGAATGCAGTGCAAGTTTCTGTCTGTAAATGATTAACAGATTTACTGAAAAATAAGTCAAATATTCTCTAGAGCAGTGCTTCCCAAACCTTTTCCTTTATTACCCGAAACAGCTTATCAGAAAGTCCATTTTACTGCTTATCAGCCCTTATTTAAATGACCCTGTGTGATTGGATATGGGTTCATGTGTCCAAAGAAAAAACACTTTTACCCAGTTTAAGGTAAAATTTATCCAGTTTGAGAAGCACTGCTCTGGAGTCTTGAGTTTCTGTCACAGTGCAGTAAGTGACTCAGAGCTTCGGTGTCTCTTGTGCAGGTGCAAATTCAAATATTTATGACAGCACTCTTTGGCTAAGGGACTGGGGAGGATGGTGCATAAGAGCTGGAAAAGAGAAAACTAAAGCAATTAAGAGGGGCTTGTACTCCTCTAAGAAAAGAAGATTTGAGCTTTTTATTGTAGAAGACAATGCAGGTGGGACATGACATGAAAGTGGGGTATGAAATCATGCACCATTCAGAAAGGGAAATATTACACACATACACATTAAATATTAGAGGCTAGAATCAAAGCTGAATAGTGCATATTCAAAACAAAAATAAAGACTTCTGTACTGTCTAGCGTGTAGCTGAATCGTAGAATTTGTAAGATGCAGTGGTAATAAATGAGTATAAACTACTATAAATGAGTAGCTAATCTATTATAAATTATTATTATACTATATATTATGTTATAACATTATATATTATAATATATAATATACTCATCATTATAGATGGTTCGCCTGCCAATGCCAGATCCTGCAGATCAAATGGAAAAGATTGCAAACAGGCTCCTCT